>PIJE02001505.1:6618-16618 GCA_002895965.2 Coryphaenoides rupestris | reverse complement strand
CCCCCCCCCCCCACCCCGGAACAGAACCTCCATTTTTTTTGTTGCGTCTTTCAATATGGTTTTGCGTTGCTTTTGTTTTTTTTTATTCCGGGTGCCTAAGAGATGCATATAAAGGCTTTATAAGAGTGCTTACTGAGAGGCTCAAGAGGAATCGGGGGGCCCTTCTGAATCTCTTTAAATGATTTTAAAGGCGGGGCCGGGGGGGGGGGGGGCTGCGATGGCGTGATTTACGGCTTCCCCACCCCCGCACTCGCTGCAGATTGATGCGTCGCTCCGCCGTGCCTTTGCGTTTTTTTTTTATGGCGTCATCTTGTGTCCAGAAATGCGTCTCTCTAGCTTGACTAAAGAGCCTTTTAACTTCCCTACCCCCCACCCCCCCCCCACCGCCCACCACCACCACCACCACCCCTCGCTTTTCAACAAACAGCGGTCGGAAAGATGTTTCAATAACAGTCGGAAATTAGCCCTATTTTCGGGGATATATTTCAAGAAGCGCTAATAGGATTTGGCGAACGGTGTGTAAATGCGGGGCCACGGAGCAGAGTTTTCCCGTGGAATTCCCGCGTTTACGTAGCCGAACGCGATACATATATACAGTACGCTACGCTAATACGCGACGTTGCTAATCAAACAAGAAGCCCCCGGAGTGAATCTTTATTGCCGGTAATTTATTAATCCTTTCATTCTCGAGGCCTTTCAATAAAGCGATGGTGTTATTTTATGCTAAGTTTTTAAAGTGGCCGGCCAACGGAACAACAAAAGCGGCCGCGTTGCGCTCAGGAGTCGTGTCGGGAGCGCCGCGTCGCGTCGCAGGCCAAACACACAAGGACACGCGCGGCGAGAGGCGGGGGGGGAGGAGCGATGGAGGACGTGCAGAGAAAGACATTCATTTTAATTAAATGTTACAAAGTCTCGGGCCCCAGCCTTAATCCAAGTAGGCTCGCTGGGAAGGGGGCCTCGTTTAGGGTAAAACAAGATGACTGCGCCGTTCGTTATCGCCGGGGCGACGGCGGCGGCGGCGGAGGAGGAGGAGGGGAGGAGGAGGAGGAGCTGTAAAATGACTGATGTTTGTAAAAAGCGACGTTTCTGCCCAGTAAGCACTTCGCGGAGGGATGCTCTGGAGTTTTTTATGTGCTGGTTCATAAAGTCGGAGCCTAATGCACCCTGACACTCTGTTTTGATATCATTACAGCATTATACTTGTCCTTTTTGAGTGAAAAAACGAGTACTTAGAAAGTCGAAATTCATAAATAAATTTATGTCAAACTGCACTTAATATTGATTTTGTTAGTGTAGAGATTCAATAATAAGGTACCGAGGGCATGAATATTTAAATATAATCTTCATTTCTGCATCTCCTAATGGCCTCTTCTCCTCTACACTCAATTTAAACACAATTTGGAAACTGTAATGTATTGAAAATGACTGGAATTCAGCAATAAATCATAGATGGGATATCATGGACCTTTTTATACAATAGTTCAATATTAACCCACAAGGGGATTGGCCCAATTAGATTTCCTTTTTTTTTCTTTTTTCTCTCAATTATCGTCTGACCATCATTCCACCTGAAAGACTCTTTCCTCTCCTCTCTGGAATTTCCCCCTGCAGTGGAAATAGATACAAATATCCTGAATGAACGGACGCAACGTGGAGGAGGCGGCCGGGAGAGGACAGCTCCTCCGGCTGTACAGTACATGACGAAGCAGCCCCGCGACCTCTGCTAGTTTTTCAACGTTTGCTGGAAATTCAAGCGGCATGAAGTCCGTCATGGTTAACAGCTAATGGGTAAGTACGTAAAAAAAAAAAAACTAAAAGCGAAGAGTGATGTTCAAGGCAGCGGTCCAAGCCGGCGTAAATGCATGAACAAAACCCTCTAATAGGCATGTGGAGCCACAGTGTTAGATCCATACGATGGCCATCAATAATTCATTGTTGGCTTTACCCTTTTGGGAGGCATTAAGGTAATTCGAAGAGAAGTCAGTCAGTCCAAATGCTCCGGCTAATCCTTTTTAAAGACGGACGACGTTGTGAGGATGCACACGCCTCCGTCTGTGATCCTAGGAGTCAACTCATCTGATTGTAAGCTGAAGCCATTTTTCTCAAACAAACGTAAATGAAAGCAAACGCAGGTGTTATTGTATCCGACATAACAGGTCCAGAATTAGACCAAAGAAAACAGAACCCCAGTACACACACACACACACACACACACAAACACACACACACAAACACACACACACACACACACACACACACACACACACACACACACACAGAACCGACCCACCCTTCATCCGAGAGGGTTAACGTCCCCGATGGGCGGATCGTTTGCGGCAGCAGTGTCAGTATACAGAGAGTAGCGCAGCGCAGGAAGAGTTCACTGAGCAGATGCAAAGGGAATCAGCCAAGCAGATTGTGAGGCAGGCCAAGTGTGTGATGATGATGATGGGCAACTACTGTGTGGGGCCCCCCTCCCCCCCTCCTCCTCCCCCCTCCCCCCAACCCCCTCCTCCTCCCTCCCTTCCTCTTCCTCCAGGATCTGGAACCGACCCCGCAACTCATGTGGGCCTCATGCTCCCAGCACAGGCTCCTGCTCCTCGTGGTCCCAGCTGAGAGCAGTTTGTTTTGTTGGACCAGGCAGCTCCGCGTACGAGGGCCTCGGCAGCGCGCCGCCCGCCCATGTGCTTCCCCGATCGCTCACTCGCTTTGAAAAAAGAAAAAAAAGAAAAAAAAGAAAGAAGGTCATGAAAAGAAACCGTGCCGTGCATTCAGCATTAATAACTGGCCTTTTTTCGCCCGCATCGCACTCGTCGTATGGATGCGATCTGTCTTCAGTGACAGACTCCCTATTCACAAACACACGAGCCGGGGTCAATAGATCCCACATGATAAGATCTTATCCAAGAATCTGCGGAGTCATTCGCGGCCAATAATAACAGAAGGAAACATATCGAAGCGGCGGTAACCGAATCAATAGCGGTGCCGCGACCCGGCGCTCTTATCGTCTCCCCGCTGCAGATCTGCGATGGGGGGATAGCCAGACTATACACTGGACCCGGGTTGCCGGCGGTATCGTGGCCTCCCAGCGATTAGCTCGCACCCGCGGTATTATGTAAAGGTGGCCCGCCTAATGGCCTCGCTGTCTGCGTAAGTTATGGATGCGGCCCTTTGCTCTGCAGGGTCGCACATAAAGGACCCGCTTTTTAATTCACAGTCACCCACGGTCAGGCTAAATGGCCGACAGTGGGATTGGAGACCCGGGCCGATTTTCCACCACACATACACTTTGTACCAAAAAAACCGCTGTTGACATTGACTAAGGAGCTTGCTCTGCCTTTCCGGGGTGTTTTCAGAAGGTAGAATATCCCATCGACGGGAGACTTTAGCTGCTGTACTGTGACTAATGTCTCATGTATTATGAGGACGGCCCGTGTGTACAGGCAGGCGGCGGTGGAGTAGCTAGTAGTGTGTAGTATGTAACATTAACCACCTTAAGTACCTGTCCCGGTGAGGTCATTCAAAGCCTTTACATAATACATAGAAATTCTACATGGGGTTAATTTACATATATATATTTTATATAAATGCAGAATGCTACATATACTATTGATAGACGGACCAAGATGGCGGCTTGGAATGTGTGTGTGGCATCATGAGAAACCCTCCTATATAGATAAATGCATATATATTATCAGGTGTCATTTCGTATTCTTTAATATTTCTACACATAAGTATATAAATACATACAGTGCTCTGGAGCACTAAGAGTTTAAACTAGGCTAAATTAAGTGTGTGACTTTGATTTGATTTTTTAACACTTATCTCTTAAGACTATCAGTATTTGAGCTTGTATTTGTACATTATTTATGCTTTCATTTGCACGTACCTGTTAAAACTAAGTACCGGGCATTAAACTTTATGATTACTTAATGATATAAGAACATTTATAAGATACCTAAAACCACTGAGGGATTGCACTATGTATGAAGGCTGGGAGATTTCTGCCGCTGTGCTGGCTCTCACTTACGACGGGAACAGCTCAATAATTTATCGTCATTTTTCTTTCTTTCCAATTTCCCCTTCAAAAAAGGCATTGTTAGAAAGAGCCGAAAAAGCCGGCTAATTTGAACGCCCCGCGCGTAAACACATATCTGACGCCGTGGCTAATGCTAGTAACGTATGGACTTTATAACATGTGGGTGCTCGCTTGTGGAAGCCACTCGTGTTAATTGTGTTCTGTGCTCTGGCCCGGTGCCTCAGCACAGAGACGCAGGCACGGCACCACTGATTACAAATGTTGCTGAATCCTGATCTCTCTCTCGCATTTCTGAGCAGCACTTCATTTCTTTTCCCTCCTCGAGTAGATTATTAAAAATTGATAATTCCGTGTAATAGCCTAATTTCTGTCACTTTTCATATTTGAATCCTGTTTTAAGCAAAACACGCCACATTAATCAAATACGACAGAACATACTCTTAATGTAATCACGTGAGGGGGAATATGAATTGCAAATGTCTCGCCGAGCGCAACCCCCCCCACGCCCCCCCCCAACCCCACCCTCTGTCCCCACCCCTCCTCGGAAATTTACTTCCATTAATGCCACAAAATAAAATAATCATGAACGCTTAAATAGGAATCAATGACACAGAATACTCCAGAATTGGGTCGGAGCGAAAAAGGGCGGGCTTTACATGAAAAGACGGAGCTGCATTGTGCTGTTGAACAAGCGTCGGGTGCCCAGGGACAGAGAGGAGGATGGTGGGGGGGGGGGGGGGAACTAAAGAAGAAATGTGAGGTGATGGTGATGTTTCGCTAGGCCCATTTCCTCGTCGATTGAGACGGAACGAGGAGTCTTCTTGTGCCAGGACCCTGGACGAACGGCGTACCTTCTGGAGAGTCTCGGTACGTGGTCTCAGTTTGCACGGCGGTCTGTCGTTTGCAGGCTCGACACACTTAGGCTTTAGATTTTGAACCGGGCCTCTCGGGGGTCCACGGGTGGAGAGGTATGGTCCCTAACTACCGCGATGATGACTGTTAACTGGGAGTTACTTAGATCCCGTTTGCACATGAGACCCCACCGTATTTATAGAGTAAATATGTAACTGCTTTGTTATTAGAAGAGCTACTGCAACAGCGTCCCTGGTGTATTGCGCATGATGCATTACGATCCGGTCGGCTCTACTTTAGATCTATATGGGGAATGCATTTATGGACTAAACATCTCTCATGTATCATTAGCAGTCCAAAGTTTTCCTTTAAGAGATTGGGCGCGAGCATTTCGGAGACATTCGCTTGAAATGGAGAGGCACCTTTCAAAACAAGTCAATATCCAGCACAGAGGAAAGGGTCCTAATTAGATTCATTTGCCTCTTGGATCAATGTTTTCCTAGGGATGTGAGTTATAAAGTTAGAGTGGGGCATAAATAATCGAAACCGAATAAACACAGGGTGTTTGGAGAAATGCGGGTGAAAGTGCTCATAAAATCTCAGCTCAGCATGCAAAAGCTGAATGAATATTTAAAGACGAGGAAGGAAAGAAAATAACCCGGGTCGGAAAAAAAAAAGGCAGTTTCTAAAAAGGTCCGACCTTGGCTGCTGGAGTGGTGGAATCCTTTAGAGGGTACCTTGGCCATACTTAGCGAAAAGCAGATAATTTGTTAATGTCACGCACTTGTTGGAAATGGCAGATAAATGGATTTCAGCCATTATTTGCCAGCCTAAGTGAAGTGAAGGAGGAAGCGTTGCAGAGAGGACAAACCCAGTTATGACTGATAAGTGTCTAAAAGCTAATGAAGGCTGGCTAGGCCAAGGTCAATGACTGCTAGCGAGATGCCATGTGCTGCCCCGTTGTCCTGCCGCCTTAATATAGAGGAAATATACATTGAGCTTTTAACACCTTGAAAACACAGGAGGGACTGCCGTATGAAATATGGCCATGTAATGGCTTTTTAATGACGGCCTCCCAGCCCCCTGTTCTGGCCTGAGATTGGAAATCAGAGGTGAACCTTGATATCACTGCGCTAAGTGCTTGTAATGCACAGTAACTTCCTGGCCATCCTGTTGAGTGAGACAGCTCCGGCCCCCGGGAGATGGATGGTGCCGTGCAGGACGGGGGCCCCTGCCAGGGGGGGAGGGGGGGGTGGGAGAGAGAGAGGAGAGAGAGGGGAGGGAGAGAGAGAGGGAGGGAGAGGGAGAGAGAGAGAGAGAGAGAGAGGGAGAGAGAGAGAGAGGGGGGGGCTAAGTAATTGTGAGATCAGTGACTTTTGCTTTTCCTGCGGTCTCCGGTTTTTATAGGCCCGTTTGTAAATCTACATTGGCATGGGTGGCTGAGAATAAAATACGGTTGCTGTCTCGACAGTTGGAAGGCGAGGCAGAGGGAGAGGGAGAGGCAGAGGGAGAGGCAGAGGGAGAGGCAGAGGGAGAGGCAGAGGGAGAGGAGGGCGTAGCAGCGTGAGTGGATGGGGTTCCTCTGCAGCGGCGGCGGAGGTGGCGGTGGAGGCAGTGGCGCTACTTAGCTGGATTACAAGAAGAGCAAATGGGCCCTTCTTGGAGGGAGCCTTATGCGCCTCAGTGATATAGGACCATGCACACTGCAGTGTGTATGCTAAGCTACTACAGCGGCCCCCCGGTTCAGTATGAACGTATGGTGAAAGACACAACTGATCAACCGATGATGCGATACCGTTTATAATGACAGAAAGACAGACAGACAGACAGACAGACAGACAGACACAGGCAGGCAGACACATCGACAGACAGACCTACCGTGCAGCGGGAATAACAAACAAGTCAAACTAAATGAACGAAATGAACAAAACACAAACAAAGCAAAACTGTAATCTTCCCCATGACTCCCTGACAGTGGAGTTCAGGCGTCCTCTCAATCAAAAGCAGGCTGCATCACTTCACACACATGCTTTACAGTTGCAGTATTTACCTGGAGTCACCTGGCCAGAGAATAGAGGATATAATGTGTTTCTGAATGTCATGTTTAAGCTTCATCACAGAGGGCACAACACACGGGAACCCACATCCGACAGGTTCGTCCAGTTATTGAGCGTTCAGATCCAGAGATGAACAGCCCCCCCCCCCCACCCCCCACCCCCCCCCACCCCACACACACACACACACATACACAGCAAGTGACAACACATCCACTAGAATATGCTCATTAGCAAAACCTGGGCTAACGGTAGCTCTCCCCGTGCCTATTAGCGTGTGAGCCCATCACATGACAGTGATTCATCACAAATATTAGCTCTGACGGGGACACTGTCTCTGTACACTTTCATTGCTGCCGTGACAACCGTTAAATCACCTGTGACACCGTATGCTCCTCCCCCCCCCACCCCCCACCCCTCTCGTGCCACTGTTGCTAATGCCTGATGTGTGTAGTATATATACAGTATATGTGTGTGTGTGTAATAGAAATGTGTGTGTGTGTGTGTGTGTGTGTACGACTCTATATGTATAACTGTAGCCTGCTAACGCCACGCCACACTAAACTCAGATATCGGTGGCATATTGGTGTTTAACTCGTGGTCAATGGGTTAGCATAATGTGTGTGTTTTACTCCAACAATGGAAATTAAATGGAAGAAGGACCTCAACAAAATATCCAGCATTCTTCAGAGTTTGTATTTCGTGGTTTGTGGACAGACGTACCGGAAGGCACAGGCCGTCATACAGAGAGCCGTAACAGGAACAGACAGAGAGACAGAGCGAGGAGCGTCTGAGATGTAAATATTTGTGTCATTTTAAAGCACACAGGAGCATTTTGATGGCTACTACATATGGTGCCCTGACAGTCTGGCTCGCTGCTCACGCTCGCTCTCCGCGCGCCTGGAAAAGGAGCCGTTCCTGAGGTACGGGAGGCCTCACGTGGTTCACGCACTCCTCTGTTTCTGTGTTTCCCGGTCCTTTTTATGACACATTTAGGAAACACTGGGGGAGTAGAGGAATGGGAAGTAAACAGTTGGGCCCTGATTCCATTTTTTATTGAAATGCTCACATTGTCTGTGCCAAAAAGCCCTGATTTCCCAACTCACTCTGCCGCTCACAAAGCCCACTATCCCAGGTGCCTGCCACAGATGGCAGGAAAGGGTATTTACCTTTTGAAGGTGTTGTCTTGGGCTTCCTGGCCTCCATTATTTACAATGTCATTAGTTGGAGGTTTATTGTGATGAATTTGGAGAAAAACAGTCGGTGCAAAGCATTAAACATTTCTCTTGACATCTCTCGAACTTCGAAACTCCAAAGTTTGCCGTTTCAAAAGTTCCAAAACATTTAGAACAATTGATATGCAGTATAGAGAGACAAGTAGCCTATGCATTAATAAGTAATATTCAGCCTTGTTGTTAAGAATACATTTGTTAGAAAGCTTTTTCACATGGCCTGATATCAATTGCATTTTCGAATATCCATAATTGCTTTTGGAAACCTTTTTAAAACTTACCATCGAGAACGGGTAAAACGGGGCTGAATGGAGAGCTGTGCGACTGTGTGAGGGGAGACGGGGGTACTGAGAGCGGCCGATGGGGGGCGCTGTAGACGTGCTTTATGCTCCCAGCAGCTGAGACTGGAGACACGCCACAGCTCTCACATGCAGTTTTATTCTCCAGATTTCCTTCACGGTTTCTGTAAGAAAAAGGCTTATTAGGCTAAATGCATGAAACTAAAGATGGCGATGCTTTAATTAGGGCTAATATGTGACGATTAAGTCGGCATATTTGTATTATTATAAAAAAAACAAAAACAAAAACAACGTTATAGACAAGGAATTAGTTGATTTTCTTCAGGGAGAACGGGATGCTTTTAAGCTGTCCAGACAGTTCGTTTACATTGATCATATTACCTGGAAATGCAGGAATTAAACAAACTGTTTCTTTCATCTATATTCTTTCATCCTTATCTTTTTGCATTTTTGCCCCATCATTAAAAAAACAAAACAATACATCCATATTTTGGACCGTGGTGGTTTATCATGAAACAGGCCTGTATGTTGGTCTTTATTCTAATTAGAAATAGATGCACTTAATGAAGTTGCGCGGGAGCGTCAGGGGCGTCACGTGGGTGGAAGCAGCGCGGGAAGACAGTCTGACGCCTTAACTCACACAACGGTCAATATTGTTCAAAGCATATCCTTCAGGTCAGACCTCCGTCTCTGCATGGCTGAAGAAAAGGGTGGAAAACGCGAAAGGTTTAGCTCAACACAAAAGAAAAAAAAGATGTAATCATGTCATTTTGTAAAGAAAACACACACACACACACACACACACACACACACACACACACGTAAAGACCACATTTGTTTCATAGGCTATAAAACACTCAAGTCTACCTCTGAAATATAGCAGATGCATATGATCTTTTTTTTTTTTTTAAGGTGATTGTTATCAATCCAACACGTGGATAATCAATTTAACGCCCTCCCCTATTATTTATGCTTTATTGTTATTTTGCATTTTCTCCCTGCTCCACATCTTTGGCCACCAGATGTGTCTCCACCACGGTGAAGAATTATTCCTCGTCCCCTGAGTCAAATAAATGCAATCAATATGACTATTGCTCTCTGCAGGCCTTGAAATATTACATTGATGCTCCATGTGGTGACATTTTAGCTGGGATTTTCAAATAGGCCCTCAAATTAATATTTATCAGCCATAGTTTTTTTTATGATTTGCAAAACAGATTTAGTCTGTATTACTCTGTAGCTTTGCATATGATATTTTATACGTGCCTTTTCAAAACGTCGGCCAACGTATTATTGTGTGTAGTTTAAATGTAAGATGCAAAAAGGCAAACAAGGGCTTTTGTGTGTGTTTATTTTAGGAGCGATAAGCGCGTGTCTTGCTTTACATGAGTGACAGTACATGGGGGGGGGGGGGGTGATGCTCTGTGGTGTGTGCGTGCGTGTGTGTGTGCGTGTGGTGCGTGTGCGCGTGGGTGTGCGTGTGTGCGTGTGTGTGTGTGTGTCAGGGGAACAGTATTGATGGCT
>PIJE02001504.1:106704-111704 GCA_002895965.2 Coryphaenoides rupestris | reverse complement strand
GGGCGATGGTTCAGTCACTCAGATAGCTTCATTTCCTCTCAATTGAGTGCTGTTTGGCTTTTTCAACTCTGCTTTAATAATTTTTACTAACTATCTAATCTCCTGTCAAATCCTGCTTTTTTAGAACTTAATCATCTTATATGCCATTCAATCCTTAAGCTTAATTTAATCTAATTCTATTTAAACCTTATATCAATTTCCTTGCCCTTTAATAATACTAACGTTTAATTCCTTTTTTTATTAATTCCTTGTAGGATAACTAAACTAATCCTTAATCAACCTTGTTAAATAATGCTTTACGTTTGTTTTTTTATACCTATCTAATCTTTGTAGATTACTAACTTGTTTTATAATAAACTTATTCATATTCTCTGTTTTTAGATTACTAACTATTAATGTCCTTGTTCTAATAATCCTTTTGCTTAGTAACAACTATAATCCTCGTCAACCTTTTAAATAACATTATATGCCTTTTTATCAATCTGTAGCTCACAGACCCTAACTGATGTCTGTAACTGGGCGATGGTTCAGTCACTCAGATAGATTCATTTCCTCTCAATTGAGTGCTGTTTGTGTATGCAGTTTGTTGTTGTGTGTGTTGTTTGTGTGTTGTTGTTGTGTGTTGTTGTTGTGTTGTTGTTTGTGTGTGTGTTGTTTGTGTTTGTGTTTATAAAAATAAATACATCAAATAAAGTGTATATAAAGGATCCATGCGTTTGAATGACAGCTCTTCAAGGGTTAAACGTGGGCGGAGCTACACACAAACAGTGAGTCTGGGGGAGAGAAAATGAGAGAGAAATTATTATTATTATGATTATTAATATTATTTATTTATTGATATTTTTTATTATAAATGTATATACAGCTAGAGGAGGAGGGGGCGGAGCCAGAGGGAGGGAGGAGGGGGGCGGAGCCAGAGAGGGGAGGGGGACGGGGCCAGATGATGAGGGGGAGGAGCCAGAGGGAGGAGGGGAGGATGAGGGGCGGAGCCAGAGTGAGGGAGGAGAGGAGGAGGAGGAGGAGGGAGAGGAGGAAGGGCGGAAGAGTGTTCAAAGGCAAGGTCACTTCCTGTTATCCTGTAGAAGCAGGGTAAGGTCACTTCCTGTATCCTGTAGAAGCAGGGTAAGGTCACTTCCTGTATCCTGTAGAAGCAGGGTAAGGTCACTTCCTGTTCCTGTAGAAGCAGGGTAAGGTCACTTCCTGTATCCTGTAGAAGCAGGGTAAGGTCACTTCCTGTTCCTGTCGAAGCAGGGTAAGGTCACTTCCTGTTCCTGCTTCTACAGGATACAGGAAGTGACCTTACCCTGCTTCTACAGGATACAGGAAGTGACCTTACCCTGCTTCTACAGGAACAGGAAGTGACCTTGCCTTTGACCATGGCTACTGACCATGTGTGAAAAGGGTCTGTAGCTCACAGACCCTAACTGATGTCTGTAAGTCTGGGCGATGGTTCAGTCACTCAGATAGCTTCATTTCCTCTCAATTGAGTGCTGTTTGGTACTGCAGTCATGTTGTTGTTGTTGTTGTTGTTGTTGTTGTTGTTGTTGTTGTTGTGTTTGTGTTTCATAAAAATAAATACATCAAATAAAGTGTATATAAAGGATCCATGCGTTTGAATGACAGCTCTTCAAGGGTTAAATGTGGGCGGAGCTACACACAAACAGTGAGTCTGGGGGAGAGAAAATGAGAGAGAAATTATTATTATTATGATTATTAATATTATTTATTTATTGATATTTTTTATTATAAATGTATATACAGCTAGAGGAGGAGGGGGCGGAGCCAGAGGGAGGGAGGAGGGGGGCGGAACCAGAGAGGGGAGGGGGGAGAGAGAGAGTGAGAGGGAAACGAATGATGTCAAATTAGAGAGCGAGAGAGAGAGGGAGAGAGAGAGGGAGAGAGAGAGAGAGAGGGAGACAGAGCGAGAGAGAGAGAGAGAGCGAGCGAGGGGTGAATCTGAGTCAGTAGTGCGGGGGTCACCCGGAGGTGAGGCTCCCCGACTTGCCCCCGGAGTTCAGGAAAAGTTCAGCTGCATGGCATTAGGCAAATGAGCGGGACACGGAGACCGGGGTCTCAAAGAGCCGAGGGCCACGGCGCGGGGGTCACTTCAGGGGAGCTCGGGGGACAAATGAGGCCGCGGGCCGCTGGGAACAGGGACCCCCGGCGAGGGGAGATCCCCGCCGCAGCCACCGACACCGAGACCTCCACCACGGCAATATTACGTCCAGGGACTTCTCACGAGGCCCCGCGGTGAATACTCCCGCTCCCTAATCCATACCTGGAGATGGCCTGGGGTCCACTAAGGGGAGCCATGGGGGACCAGTAGAGCCTCCCCAGTTGAGAAGAAGAAGAAGAAGAAGAAGAAGATCTTTATTAGTCCACACATATTGGTCACACAACACACAGCGGGAAGTGGCGGCCACCAAACACGCGCATGCAGGGAGGGTGGCCCGTGGAAATGCGTCCTCTGCATTTAACCCATCCTGCTGCCCCTCCAGGAGCAGTGGGCAGCAAGTGACCTTACCTGCTTCTACAGGAACAGGAAGTGACCTTACCCTGCTTCGACAGGAACAGGAAGTGACCTTACCCTGCTTCTACAGGAACAGGAAGTGACCTTACCCTGCTTCTACAGGATACAGGAAGTGACCTTACCCTGCTTCTACAGGAACAGGAAGTGACCTTACCCTGCTTCTACGGGAACAGGAAGTGACCTTACCCTGCTTCGACAGGAACAGGAAGTGACCTTACCCTGCTTCTACAGGATACAGGAAGTGACCTTACCCTGCTTCTACAGGATACAGGAAGTGACCTTACCCTGCTTCTACAGGAACAGGAAGTGACCTTACCCTGCTTCTACAGGAACAGGAAGTGACCTTACCCTGCTTCTACAGGATACAGGAAGTGACCTTACCCTGCTTCTACAGGATACAGGAAGTGACCTTACCCTGCTTCTACAGGATACAGGAAGTGACCTTACCCTGCTTCTACAGGAACAGGAAGTGACCTTGCCTTTGACCATGGCTACTGACCATGTGTGAAAAGGGTCTGTAGCTCACAGACCCTAACTGATGTCTGTAAGTCTGGGCGATGGTTCAGTCACTCAGATAGCTTCATTTCCTCTCAATTGAGTGCTGTTTGGTACTGCAGTCATGTTGTTGTTGTTGTTGTTGTTGTTGTGTTGTGTTTGTGTTTCATAAAAATAAATACATCAAATAAAGTGTATATAAAGGATCCATGCGTTTGAATGACAGCTCTTCAAGGGTTAAATGTGGGCGGAGCTACACACAAACAGTGAGTCTGGGGGAGAGAAAATGAGAGAGAAATTATTATTATTATGATTATTAATATTATTTATTTATTGATATTTTTTATTATAAATGTATATACAGCTAGAGGAGGAGGGGGCGGAGCCAGAGGGAGGGAGGAGGGGGGCGGAGCCAGAGAGGGGAGGGGAGGAGGAGGGGCGGAGCCAGAGTGAGGAGGGAGAGGAGGAGGGGCGGAGCCAGAGTGAGGAGGGAGGGAGGAGGGGCGGAGCCAGAGTGAGGAGGGGAGGATGAGGGGCGGAGCCAGAGTGAGGAGGGAGAGGAGGAGGGGCGGAGCCAGAGTGAGGAGGGCGGAGCCAGAGTGAGGAGGGAGGGGAGAGGGGCGGAGCCAGAGGGGAGGGGAGGGAGGAGGGGCGGAGCCAGAGGGAAGGGAGGGGAGGGAGGAAGTGAGGAGGGGGAGGAGCCAGAGAGGGGAGGGGAGGGGAGTGAGAAGGGGGAGGAGCCAGCGTCCCGGGGCTCCCGCTGCTGCTGCTGCTCCTCGCGCCTCATTCTGCAGAACGACGCGGCGGCTGCGCGAGGTCGACGACGTTGTTGTTGTTGATCAATAATCAATAATAATAACAACAATAATAATAATAATATAATAACAAACAGACAGACCCGCCGACCGCGTTACTGTCTGACCAGCTGGGGGAGGGAGGAGGTGCTGAAGGAGGAGGTGCTGAAGGAGGAGGCGCGACGGGACTTTTCTAATTCGGACGTTTTTCTATTGGATTTACCGGAGGAGTGTGTGTGTGTGTGTGTGTGTGTGTGTCTCTGTGTGTGTGTTGTTGTTGTTGTTGTTGTTGTCAACATTGTGGCGTCATGGTGACCAGTGGGGGGGGCGATGGAGACCCTCTGTGTTCACACCGGCGGCGGCTTTAGACGTCTGAGCCACCGACCAGAGGACCGGAGGACCTCCTCCACCTCCTCCTGGTCCTCCTCCTCCTCCTCCTCCTGCTCCTGGTCCTGGTCCTCCTGGTCCTGGTCCTGCTCCTCCTCTATTCGCGTTCATTCACATTTCATCGGGTTGTGCGTCTGGTGACGAACTGAGACCCGGCGGAGACCGAACCCGCAACCCGAACCCGCAACCCCCTGGACCCTGCCGGTCTGTCTGTCTGGCCCCCGGACCCTCGGACCCTGTCTGTCTGTCTGTCTGTCTGTCTGGCCCCCGGACCCTCGGACCCTGTCTGTCTGGCCCCCGGACCCTGCCTGTCTGTCTGGCCCCCGGACCCTCGGACCCTGCCTGTCTGTCTGGCCGGCCCCCGGACCCCCGGACCCTGCCTGTCTGTCTGTCTGTCTGGCCCCCGGACCCCCGGACCCTCGGACCCTGCCTGTCCGGCCCCCCCGGTGGGTGGCTGGGGGGTCTTAGTCGTGTCCGTATGATGTACGAAAGTGTGGACGTCGTGCAGGGACTCAACCCCAACCCGAACCCGTTCCTCATGATGGATTACTACAACCAGAGCCGAGGGTGCCTGGTCCCGGAGAAGGGCCTGGTCCCGGGAGGAGGAGGACCCGGAGGAGGACCCGGGGGAGGACCCCCCCCGCACCCCTACAGCAGCGCGTCCATCCGGAACCTGCAGCACTGGACCGGCTCCAACCACTGTAGGTCTCCGTAGGCGGCGTCGCACCTCCTCACCTCGTTAACTCCCTGTCACTAATTGCGGAAGTTCGTGTAAAAAGCCGACCTCCCCCTCT
>PIJE02001504.1:96704-101704 GCA_002895965.2 Coryphaenoides rupestris | reverse complement strand
GGGAACTCTCTCTGTTTCTCTGTCCCTGTCTCTCTGTCTCTCTCTCTCTCTCTGTCTCTCTCTCTCTCTCTGTCTCTCTACCTCTCTGTCTCTCTCTCTCTGTCCCTGTAAACCGCCACTGATACCGCGAGCCATTCTGTTTGGTCTTCATCGCGTGGCTTTGGAAACGGATTCCAAGTCGACGCTGTTTCTCATTCTTCGACCTTTTTGTCCGTCTTTTGTGCCCATTGACTGCGGAGTGTTTTAGAAGGACGCTCTGAGGGCCTCTGAGGACCCGCTGAGTGTCTTCTCAATGGCAACTTGACTGGAGTGGAGCGGAGCGGCCCCTGAAGCCGCCTCTCAAACGGCTGTAGACACACACACACACACACACGCGCACACACACACACACACACACACACACACACACACACACGCATACACACACACGGAATGTATTTGCCCTGTCGCCTGAAGGATCCGTGTACTTGGGGCCAACAGCAATGCCCGTCTCGTTAGCCGCGTACCCCAGAACCTTTAGTCCCTGGAACTACTCTTCATCGGTCTGCAGACCCACAGCGATCAGGGTAATGAGTCCGCTGACGAATCAAAAGGGGATCTAATATGGTCTCCTAAACACGGAGGTTTTAAAGAGCGCTCCAAATGCACACACATCCATACAGCCATTCATCATAATCCCCCTCATCTGCGATCACACACTATTACAATATTTACACTATTTATGCTTTGGATTAAAAGGTGAAACTCGCCGGCGTGTTTCTTATGGGTAAATGGCGCATATTAAATCTCTGGGTGTCTTGAAAAGCGATATGTAAATTATTCTTATTATATCTGCTTTCCTTTTGCTTTTATATGCCGTTCATTTGTTACGTGAACGTGCCTGATGTATAAGCAAAGTAAAAGCACCGAACACCAAATTTACCAGCGATGGCGGACACATCTTCATCTTCATCTTCACCTTCAAGGTTCCTGAACTTTTGGAAAGTACCTGCCTCTGAGCAAGGACTTTTTTTGGGGGGGGGGGGGTCGTAAAAATCAGTCCCTGGTTCCTCCAAAGGTTCCTAGTTCCTGCCGTCGGAACTCGGCTATTGATGTTGGACGTTGGCAGTGCCTGTTGGTGGCTTGTGATCTGTTCTGTCAATCATCTTTTTTTATGATTGTGATTGACAGCGGCCACCGTGGATGTTACAGAAGACGTCGCAGATTCTGTTCTCTGCTGTTCACCTGCGAGGCGGACGACCGGTGAACAGAGACGAGGAGCAAGATAAATAAATACATTTATAGATTTTACGTCGCCGTGTGTTTTGTTTTTAAAGGTTGATGGCGGAGTCGACGGTCGGGGGGTGGGGGGGGGGGGGGGATTCGAACCCTCGGATGAAACAGCCACACTTCTGATTGGTTCTTTTTCCGCCGGGCTTGTCGGGGTCTTTACAGCGATTATGGGCTCATGCATGAAGGAATGCATGGTGGCCGTTTTCACATGACTGTCACACACGAACACACGCACACACGCACGCACACACGTACATGCACACGCTCTCACTCTGGGGGGGGGGGGGGGCATCATCAGGGGTCAGAGGTCGTCGGACGCAGAGGCGGGGCTGGGTCCCCAGGTAGCTGTGGGCCTGGCACCGTGCGGTGGAGTATTGGAGTAGTAGTGGTTTGTGTTTGCGTGGTGGCCCCTGCCAAACTAGCGTCTGACCTGCTGGCTGGCTGGCTGGCTGGCTGGCTGGCTGGCTGGCTAATTGGCTGGCTGGCTGGCTGGCCGGCTGGCTGTGTGTCGTGTGGGTGGGAGAGACAGAATGTGTATGTTAAAGAGAGAGAAAGAGAGAGAGAGAGAGAGAGGTGTGTGTGTGTGTAACAGAGAGAGAGAGAGAGTGAGAGGAATGGTGTGTTTTCAGTGTGTGAGAGAGAAACTTGATGTTTGTGTTAGAGAGAGGAGAGTGTGTGTGTGTGTGTGTGTGTGTGTGTGTGTGTGTTTGAGAGAGACACTTGAGAGAACAAATGTCTTAGCAGGAGAGAGAGAGAGGGAGAGGTAATGTGTGTTTGTGTGTGTGTGGGGGGGTGAGAGAGTGAGATGTGTGTGTGTGTGTGTGAGGCCCTCTGACTGGCAGCCTAATCTGACTCATGTGGTATTTTAGTGCGGAAGTCCTCTCTCTCCCCCGGCCAGGAGCTGGGGGGGGGGGGCGGGGGGGAGGGCGAGAGAGGAGGACGGTGGGGGGGTGAGAGAGGAAAAAAACCAGATGGTATTTTATAGTTTTTCAGCGCTAAGGACCGTAACAGCAGGAGCAGTTCTGGATGGAGGGCCGACAGGGGCCCGTGGGGGCCCAGTGGTGGACTTTATGGCGGATGGAGGGGGGGGGGGGGTGTGTTTCCTCTTTTCCCTCTCCGTCTGATGTGTGAAGTAGTGTGGTTTCCCCCCCTCTCGGTCGCCCAAACCGCCTCTAATTGTTTCTGCGCTTCACACCGAGCTCCGTGGAGGAGGAGGCGGAGGAGGACGAGGAGGAGCCAGGCGGCTGCGGTCGTGATGTTTGGATGCCGCCGCGGTGAGACTGGGATCTCACCCCGGTCTCCATCTTGGTTTTGGTCTCTCGCAATTTTTCTTCTTCTTTTTCTTCTCTCTCTCTCTCTTCTCTCTCCTCTCTCTCTCTCTCTCTCTCTCTCTCTCTCTCTCTCTCAGTCTCTCTCTCTCTCTAAATGTGTGTGTAGGCTGCGTTTCCTTTGGCACGTGCCTCCAGTTACAAGTGTGGTGTATTTGGGACATACACACTCACACACACACACACACGCATAGCGTAGCGTAGCGTAGCGCCGGGCTTCCCAACCACACACACACACACACACACACACACACACACACACACACGACACAACACACACACCACACACAACACACACACACACACACACACACACACACACACACACACACCAACCCAGCAGAGGAGGAATGCCCCCCCCACCCTCGGCGTTGGAGTCCCAGGGCTGATGATGTCATCTACTCCTACATCCTGGCGCTCTGCTGCTCTTCTCTTCTCTTCTGTTCTGTTGTGTTCTGTGATCGGTCCTCTGTGTCACTTTGTCACTTTTATTTCCCGCTCCGTAGAGTAAGCTCCTCCCCCTCCTCCTCCTCCTCCTCCTCCTCCTCCTCCTCACTGACGCGGGACACACGACGCTAAAGGCCCTAATCGTGCGCTGCAACGTCCACGCGCTTTCAGCCACACCGCTTTGTTACGAGGAGCAGACAGACCCAAGCCCCTCCCACCCTGCCCCCTGCACCCACACCTTGCATCACCGCGTAAGAGACGCCTCCCCTTACTCTTACCACCGCCATTACCGACTTGATGGGACATGCTTGATGGCTGGACAGAGTGCCGGGCAAGCCCCTCCCCTTCCTCCCACCACCACCCCACCCCCACCAGCTCCTGTTCACCTGCAGGTTGCTCCACCCGCTCCTGTTCACCTGCAGGTTGCTCCACCAGCTCCACCTCGCCCTCCTGTCGGCTCCATGCGGTGATTTAGGAGGGGGCGGGGCCCAGATCGGGACGGATAAGAGTGGCGTGCGTGCGTGTGTGTGTGTGTGTGTGTGCCTTAGCTGAGACGAGAGAGAGAGAGAGAGAGAGAGAGAGAGAGAGAGAGAGAGAGAGAGAGGTGACACACCCCCCCCCCCCTCACACCCCCATCCTCCCCCCTCCTCCTCCCTGCAAACGAGTCCGCTTTCACCTTCAGGTGCACATCAATAACCATCTTTGTCATTGAGGTATGTTTGCAGTGGGAGGTGAGGTTAAGGCAGTTCAAGCCGTGATCTCTCAACCGTCCCTCTCTCTCCTTCTCTCTCTCTCTCTCTCTCTCTCTCGCCTCACGGTGTTGTTTAACCACGCGCCACGCCCTGCCGGCAACCTTGGCGCTGTCACCACGGCGACCCTTCTTGTCGTGGCGACAGCGCCACGCAGTCGCTTTACCAAACAACCGCGGCTCGTCGTAAGTCGCGGAAAAAGAAAAAACGCCAAAGCTATCGGCTAGCGGCGACGTTAGCGGCTAGCGGCTAGATGAGCGGCGAGGCGAGTGGCATGGCGAGGCTAGCGGCGGGGCTAGCGGCGGGGCTAGCGGCGGGGCTAGCGGCGAGTCTGGACTAGCGGTGAGGGACCCGCAGCCCCCCGCGGCTCTCGCCCGCATTTTATTATTTTTACAACATGTTTTGGTTTGGAGGTGAGACTGAGGGGGTGTGGCCTATCACCATTTACTGTGTGTGTGTCTGTGTGTGTGTGTGTGTGTGTGTGTGTGTGTGTGTGTGTCTACTGGAAATACACGCACACAATGCCAGAGCTGACGGTTCGCTTTTATCTGCTGCGGGAAGCACATTGCATAGCAGTCGCTCACTGTTGTCTATCTGGAAATTGGCCGCTATATTTGTGTGTGCTCAGTGGTTGTGTGTGTGTGCACGTTTTTTTCCTCCCTCTCTCTCTCTCACCCTCCCTCTCTCCCTCTCCGTGGCTCTCTCTCTCTCTCTCTCACACGTTTTTATAATAACGTTTTATTCAGCGTTTTATAACCGCGGGTGGCGAGGTTAACTCAGGTGTCGTTTCCCTCCTTCCTTCCTTCCTTCCTTCCTTCCTTCCTTCCGTTTACAAGCGACGTATCGTGTCGGGGGTCATGTGCGGTTGCAGCCGTACGCGGCCAGGACTGAGAAACCACGCATCACTAACACACACACACACACACACACACACACACACACACACACACACACACACACACACACACACACACACACACACACACACACAACCACACACACACACACACCACACACACACACACACACACACACACACACACACACACACACACACACACACACACACACACACACACACACACACACACACACACACACACACACACACACACAATGAGCATCACTAACACACACACACACACACACACACACGCTGTGCCTTTACTCTGCCGCGTCCTGGTTAGTTTGCGGGGACCGTGAC
>PIJE02001504.1:89204-91704 GCA_002895965.2 Coryphaenoides rupestris | reverse complement strand
TGTTTCCCCCTATCTGCACCATTGAGACTCAGAGATACAGTTACACAGAGAGACAGAGAGAGACAGTCACAGAGACTGAGAGAGACAGTCACACAGAGAGACGGTTACAGAGACTGAGAGAGACAGTCACACAGAGAGACGGTTACAGAGAGACCATGTACAAAGAGACAGAGAGAGACAGTCAGAGAGAGACAGTCACAGAGTGCGACAGTCACCGAGACTGAGACAGAACAAGACTGAGTTAGAATGAGAGACATAGACAGTCTCAGAGAGAGAGAGAGAGAGAGAGAGAGACACAGATGGATGGTGTGACCTGGCAGGTGCCCCACCTGGCCGCTCCTGAGGTGCACCTGGGGGGTGTTGGCAGGGCGAGGCTGCAGACGGGGTGAGGCCGGGCCTGGCAGGAGGCTGGAGACTGGGCAGGAGGCAGGAGACTGGGCAGGAGGCTGGAGACTGGGAAGGGCCTGGCAGGAGGCTGGAGACTGGGCAGGAGGCTGGGCAGGAGGCTGGGCAGGAGGCAGGAGGCTGGAGACTGGGCAGGAGGCAGGAGGCTGGGCAGGAGGCAGGAGGCTGGGCAGGAGGCAGGAGGCTGGAGACTGGGCAGGAGGCTGGAGACTGGGCAGGAGGCTGGTCTGTTGTTGGTTTCTAGTTGTTGTTCTTCTTCTCCTACTTGTGTTTTCCTATCTGGAGGGGCTTGGAGGAGGAGGGGGAGGAGGAGGGGGAGAATATGGAAATGGAGGAACATGCCTGTGGTGTACACACAGCAGGGGGGAGGTGGGAGGAGGTTGTACCACGGAGGAGAGCCCTGAAGAAGATGAGGAGGAGGAGGAGGAGGAGGTGGAGGGGGGGGGGAGGGGGAGGGGGAGGAGGGGGACCAGTGTAACGAGGCCGTTTGGCGACCGACGGAGAGAAAACATATTTAAGCGGATGCTGTTTAATTTCTGTTTGAAGTTTCTTTTCGTTGCGAGGCGAGCGAGAGCGTCTGAAGGGGAGTTTTGTTCCTTCCCAGGGCCGTCTGCATCGAGTCCTCACGCAAACCATGCAGAGCAGCCACGGAGCTGTCCTCACAACACACACACACACACACACACACACACACACACACACACACACACACACACACACACACACACACACACACACACACACACACAAGGACACACACTCGCTTTTATTTGCTTGGCTGCGCGGCGGCGCGGATCAAAGCCGGGCTTCCTGCACCGGAACCCGACCAGAGATAAACTACAAAGAGCTCCGGCAACCCGTCTCTCTCCCTCCCCGTCGTCTCTCTCTCTCCCCGTCTCTCTCTCTCCCCGTCTCTCTCTCTCCCCCTCGTCTCTCTCTCCCCGTCTCTCTCTCTCCCCGTCTCTCTCTCTCCCCCTCGTCTCTCTCTCCCCGTCTCTCTCTCTCCCCTGTCTCTCTCTCTCCCCCTCGTCTCTCTCTCCCCATCTCTCTCTCTTCCCGTCTCTTTCTCTCCCCCTCGTCTCGCTCTCCCCCTCGTCTCTCTCTCTCCCCCTCGTCTCGCTCTCCCCCTCGTCTCTCTCTCTCCCCCTCGTCTCGCTCTCCCCCTCGTCTCTCTCTCTCCCCGTCGTCTCTCTCTCCCCGTCTCTCTCTCTCCCCCCGTTGTCTCTCTCTCCCCGTCGTCTCTCTCTCCCCGTCGTTTCTCTCTCCCCGTCGTTTCTCTCTCCCCGTTGTCTCTCTGTCCCCCCGTTGTCTCTCTCTGTCGTCTCTCTCTCCCCGTCGTCTCTCTCTGTCGTCTCTCTCTCCCCGTCGTTTCTCTCTCCCCGTCTCTCTCTCCCCGTCGTCTCTCTCTCCCCCGTCGTCTCTCTCCCCGTCTCTCTCTCCCCGTCGTCTCTCTCTCTCCCCGTCGTCTCTCTCCCCATCTCTCTCTCCCCGTCGTCTCTCTCTCTCCCCGTCGTCTCTCTCTGTCGTCTCTCTCCCCGTCTCTCTCTCCCCGTCGTCTCTCTCTCTCCCCGTCGTCTCTCTCCCCGTCTCTCTCTCCCCGTCGTCTCTCTCTCTCCCCGTCGTCTCTCTCCCCGTCTCTCTCTCCCCGTCGTCGCTGTCTCCCCTTGGCTCCTCACCTGAGCAGCCTGCTGAAGGGAGGACAGACACGGCGTACCTGTCTGAACCCCGCCGCCGTTGCCACCACCACCGCCGCCGCCGCCGCCGCCAGGGGTCACCGGGGGTCACGCTGCACGCGGCACAGGCACACACACACCTTGTGTGTGTGTGCGCAGAGGTGTGTGTGAGACAGATCGCTTTCTGGAACCAGCCGTGACTCGACTCTCGTTTTTTTAACGAGACACGACGGCAAGCGGAGGGGTTAATTCTGCTGTCAGGGGCCGGGGGGGGGGGGGGGGGGGGAGAGAGACTGAGGGAGGCATAAAAGCACCAGAGAGACAGAGAGAGAGAGAGAGAGGGGGAGGGGGGGGAGGTAGCCATCTTGGGCAGGGTGTTCTGGGATGGCTGTCGTACCTCCGAGCCCGCACGACCGCTGCTC
>PIJE02001504.1:84656-88047 GCA_002895965.2 Coryphaenoides rupestris | reverse complement strand
CCGCCTCACCCCCCCATCCCCCCATCCCCATCCCCCCCCCTGCACCCCCCACGGGTCAAGTGATGGGGGCCCAAGGTCAGAAGGACTGGGGGTTAGGGGTTCAGAGGGCCGGTCTGGGGTGTAACTCCTTCCTCACCTCGAGACCAGAGAGAAGAGGCGTGGTGGTGGTGGTGGTGGTGGTGGTGTGGGGTGAGTGGTTGGATGGCGAGGTCGATTAATAAACAAGCCCCCCGCCCGAGACGCCCACCCGGGGTCAGTTATCTTCACGCGCTGCTGTGTCTCTCCGCTCGCCTTCCTGCAGTTGGCTGCTCGTGTGTCTGTGTGGGTCACCTTACGTGGTCTGATGATAACACGGTCACGCATGCACGCGGGGTACATCCGTGTGCGTGGGTGGTGTGGTGTGTGTGTTTGTGGTGGTTTTTGTTGTGGTCCGTGACATGCAGCATGTAAGGGAACACGCCGGCATTGTTGTGGGAACACAAGCTCGAGGCAGCTGCTCCGAGGGCTCATGGAGGATGGAAGCGTTGTAGAAACGGCAAGTAGAAGACTTGGTATGAACGCCTCTGTGTGTGCGTGGAGGGAGTCCCCAGTGTACACGTTCTTAAAACAAAATGCTCTTCACGCCTGCCACCGTCCCGGGCGGGCCGCTGCCAGAGCGCGTCTTCCTCATCTTGTTTCCACTTTTTTCATATTTATTTTTACTTCTGTTAGTTTTTTTTACTTTCTTGTTAGATCTCTGTTAGTTAGCATAAGCTCAGTTATTGTACAGTGTGACAAAACAAGCAACCCTTGAGCAACCACTGGCGCAACAGTTTCCTTCGGCATTAATACCCGTATATATATCTATCTATTTGAGTTATGTTGATTTCTAGTCTTTTTGCTGCGGCTCCTGTGACCGGACTTCCTCCTGGGCCCGGGAGTCAACGGGTGATGAGAAGATGATCGCTCGTGTACGTGTGATGAAAACCAGAGCTGATGCATTATAGATAATCTCCTCATCACACAGAGTCAGGACAGGCATTTAGGGACAAGAAATACCATGAAATTATTATAGCCGCAGAGGTGACCGGAAAATGGCTGCCATCCTTTACTGTGAGATTGTGCGTTGGTGGTGGTTGGTGTGTGTGTGTGTGGGCTGTTGTGCGTGTCGTGTGTGTGTTGGTGGGTTGTGGGTGTGTGTGTGGTGTGTGAGAGAGGGCAGATCAATGGTCATCCTCAGGCTACCATGGAAATGTCAGAGATCCGTGCGGCCAAAGGCGTACGCACGCACCAGCATGGAGCACGCCACGCCACGCCACGCCACACGCACCACGCACACCAGTGACCCAGCAGCACAGACACGACGCACACAACGCATATTTAGCACAAGTTCGAAAAGCGAAGAGTGAGGTGAATGAAAGAGTGGAGCTGCAGTGAGCGAGGACAGTTAAACATGCCTCCGAAAGAACGGCGGCGGATCCTCCGCCTGCGTTTTGCACGAAGGCACGCGTTGACATTTAATAAAGCTCACTGTTGTCAAGATAGCAAGCTGCCCCGAGTCCACCGGGAGCGCGGCGGGCGCGTGGATGCTTGAGCGGGCCTACGTCACTCGTTAGCGGGCGCCTGGCGGATTAGCAGTTAGAAGAAAAAGAGCTCTGGTTGGTGGTGAGGTAGACGAGGGGTGGCGGACTCGTTGACTCGCTGTTATATTGTCAGCCTGCTACTCGCTGATATAAGCGTGGTCGTGTGTGTGTACGCTTCTTAGTTGGTAATAATAAAGATATGCACACACACACACACTCTCAGGCTTGTGTGTGTGTGTGTGTGTGTGTGTGTACGCTTTAGTGTGTATAAATAAATATGCAACACCACACACACTCTCAGGTGGTGTGTGTGTGTGGTGTGTGTAAGTGGAGTGGACACGAGACGGTAACAAGCGTAGCCGACGAATGTTTTTGCTTAGCGTAAGCCTAGCCCGTGCCTTCCGGTCTGCTATTCTTAAATATGCCAGCTGGTCTTCTGGAGTCTCAGGGGCTGCTTAACCCTTTCGCCTACTCCACCCACCATCAGCACCATACTCCCCCTACCACCATACACCACCCCACCCCACCCAGTCCGCGTGTGCGGGGGTTCTTAGTGACAGGTAATAAACATGCTACCCCGCGTTGCTCCCGGGTCCCACTCCTGGCGGCCGATCGTTTACATCGCCGTAATACTCTCTAAACAAGTCCCGAGAAGCGTGACATTGTGTTTTCGGGGGGCTGTAATTTACGGCGCTTGAACGACGCTTCATTACGGGTTACCGCGCAGGGCGGGGCGGCGCTGGGCCGCCGAGGAATGCCGGCGCGCTAGCGTGCGCTAGCTCCGTGCTAGGCTAGAGACCGACGAGACGGCCGGCGCGGCGGTACGGTGCAGGTAAGAGCTCCGCGCGGCGGCGCGGCGGCGGCTAATGACAGTGGAGATGTGTAAGTGTTAGCTCTATATCACCCTGACAGCTGCAGCAACGCGCCGCAATGTTTAGGCTGTTTCTTCTTTTTTTTTTTAACTTTCTTTGCGTGTGCCGACTATTGACGAGGCCGGCCGGAACTGTTTATGCCCCCCCCCCTCGCCAACACCCCCCCCCTCCGCCACCAAAACCACGCGCACAACACACACACACACACACACACACACACACCACACACACACACATACAACACCAACGACACACACACACACACACACACACACACACAGAGCCAAACACGCATAAGAGACACACACAGCATGTACACCACACACACACACCACACCACACACACACACACACACACACACATACAGAACATGCGTACAGAGCACCACACACACTTGCTCTGCACTCACTGTATAGCACACACTGAACACACCTTGCACATCACACACACACACAATACACACACACTTGCACACACTACCAACACACACACACACATACACACACACACGCCACCATCGTCAACGTAACTCGCACTGCCCGACCCCTTCCCTGCTGGCGGTGTCGGGTCACGGCACGGGGCTCTCAGAGGTTGAGCAGATCAAACGCTACTCAATCCCCCCCCCCCCCCCCGTGTGATGGACGGGGGTGTCAGAGAGAGCGAGATAGAGAAGAGAAAGAGAGAGAGAATATTTAACATGACAAAGCCCCTGTCTCTCTCTCTCTGGCGCCCTTCTCTTCTCTTCTCCTCCCCGACATCCTGATGAGTCTATCCCACCTCCTCACCCCTCTGTCCCCTTAGATTGACTCCTCCCCTCCTCCCCCTCCCCCCCCCCACTCCACTCCACCCTCCTAAAGCAACGGCTCCGCCCTCCATATGCATGACCCCCGCTGCCCCCCACCTCCTCCTCTGCTGCTGAATATGCGCTTAACAACCCAAGCCCCGCCCCCTGCCCC
>PIJE02001504.1:57500-64631 GCA_002895965.2 Coryphaenoides rupestris | reverse complement strand
GGGATCAGACAAGACTCCCTCTCGCACACAACACACACACACATCAATCGTACACTCACCACTTGCACACACACGCTCTCTCTCTCTCCGTCTCTCTCTCTCTCTCTCTCTCTCTCTCTGTCTCTGTCTCTCTCTCTCGTCCGGATGTGAACTGACTGAACTGTTATTTTTCTATTGGCTTCCTGATATCGTCGCCTGTCGTCCGCGGCAACGGAGCGGGGCGGAGCAGAAGCCCCGCCTCTTCTTTCTCTTGCGTCCGCCCACGCTCGCCGACATGAAAGAGAAATAAAAAGACGCCCGACGCAGAGAGAGAGAGAGATCCAGGGCACCTCCTCCTCTCCTCCTCCTCCTCCTCCTCCTCCTCCCCTCTCTCCTCCTCTTCCTCCTCCTCCTCCTCTTCCTCCTCCTCCTCTTCCTCCTCTTCCTCCTCTTCCTCCTCCCCCCCCCCTCCTCCTCCTCCTCCTGCTCCTCCTCGGATCTCGACTTCTAAAGGAGGCGCTGAGCCGCATCGCGTTAATTATTCAGCGCCTCCAGCTCCGTGGATGTATATATATATATATATATATATATATATATATACATATATGTGTGTATTTATATACACGCCACACGTTCCCACCAGAGCGCCGCCGGGGTAAACTAGAGGTGAGCAGCAGAGCAACGTCGTCAAAACTACAAAGACGGGAGGAGGAGGAGGAGGAGGAGAGGAGGGAGGAGGGAGGGAGGAGGGAGAGGAGAAGGAGGAGAGGGAGGAGAGGAAGAGGAGGGAGGGGAGGAGAGAGGAGGAGGAGGGAGTGAGGGAGGGAGGAGGAGGAAAGAGGGAAGAGGAGGAGGAGGGAGGAGGGAGAGGAGGCGCGGTATATTATCTGTCTTCTTCTATAACTCCACCGTCCACGCATGTTGTCCCGACTCCCGCTCCCCAGAACACATGCTGCTGTCCTCCCTGTGTTGTTATTGTTTTGTTGTTGTCGTTGTCCTGGAGACACGGTCGCCCATCAGGGGGTCTTCAGAACACACCGGAGATGAACCACTGTCCTGTGAACCAGAGGACATATAATCACACACACACACACACACACACACACACACACACACACACACTCCTGTGTGTGTGTGTGTGTGTGTGTGTGTGTGTGTGTGTGTGTGTGTGTGTGTGAGAGTGTGTGTGAGTGTGAGTGTGAGTGTGTGTGTGTACAGTGGCGTGTGAGTCAGAGCCAGAGCTTCTTAGAGAGAGAGAGAGAGAGAGCAGAGAATTCTGGGACATTTGGCAGCAACATTTTGCACACAATATGGTCTCACACACACACACACATGGAGGCTGGGAATGTGGCCTTAATCTGTAAAGTGTGTGTGAAGTCTCGTGCGAGAGAGAGAGAGAGAGAGCGCGCGAGAGAGAGAGAGAGAGAGAGGATTCCCTGTGAACGTGCCAACGTCTGAACGCTGTTCAGTCAAACGCGGCCCCACAAATATGAAGAATATGCTCCCAGACTGACGCCATAATGCATCCCAACCCTCAGAGTCCATATTTTGACTAAATATCTCGGGAGTCCCCGGCGTTGCAGACCAACAACAACAACACATTGAAGCCATCCTATCACGTTACGTCAAACAATATCAACACGGATCCACTGGTCGATATTTTACACCCGACACCCAGAACTCGGAACCACGGGCCACGGGCCCATAAAAAAGGTTTTAGATGAATCTGCGCGTGACAAATGGAATCACACACGCACGCACACACACACACACACACACACACACACAGACGCAGACACACGCACACACGCACACACGTACACACACACACACACACACACAGACACACACTCCACTATGAGCACAGCAGGGGGCCTGAGAGCCGTGCTGAGAACTCTTGTCACCGGCCGGATTAAGAGCTGATACAAAAAGAGGCTTTATCCCCGTAGGAAGCGATGACTCTTAATCGGGGCAGGGGGGAGGGGTCGGGGAGGGGTCGGGGAAGGGGCTGGGGCTGGGGGAGGGGCCATCAGGAACAATGGGCCGGCCCACCAGCCTCCACCAGCCAGCCAATGGGAAGGTGGCGTCCTCTGACACCTGCACTGGCGTCTGGTATTCGGGGAGGGGGAGGGGGAGGGTCGCGCGGGTCAATCTTGCGTGACCTCCGGGGGTCATGGTTAGGGCACCAACGGATCAAAGGCATAATGGTGACACGCGCGAGCACACACATACACACACATATGCACGCACGCGCACACATATGCACACACACATATGCACACACACATATGCACACGCATGCACACACATATACATACATATACACACACATGCACACACATATACACACACACACACACACACACACACATATGCACACACACATATGCGCACACATATACACATGCGCACACATTCACATACAGTATATAGATACACACACACACACACACACACACACACGCATATACACACATACACATACATGCACACACACATATACACAAACACACATACACACACGTACATGCACATATACACACACACACACACACACACACACACACACACACACACACACACACACACATGCAGGATGCCAGCCCTGGGCTTCTCTGTTTGTTTCATGCTAATCCCACCAGGGAGGAGCACTAAGCCCCCCCCCCCCCCCGCCTCACTGACACAAAAGCATTCTTCTGTTGGGATGAAACGTCATCAACAACAACAACAACAACAACAGCATCAAGCGAGTCTCGCTGTGCCTCTTCGCCATCAGAGTCCTCTCAGTGTCTCTGATCCAGAGTGTTGTCGGCGGGCGGGAGGCTGACCTGAGAGCCTCGCGGCGTTTAGAGCCGTCGCTCTGAACAGGATCCACTTATTGGATCTCTGACCGGCAGCTGCTGCGGGAGTCACTGGAGCTAAATCAAACTAATCTATCCCTGTCTGTCCCAGCACACTCCCAGCACACTCACGCAGGATTCCCGGGAATGGAGAACGTTACGGAACGTCGCCTCCGCACAGAAATGCATATCACCACGGACGCACGCACGCAAACACACACACATGCACGCAAACACACACACATCCATGCAAACACACACACATGCACGGAAACACACACACACACACACTCACTCACTCACTCACACTCACACACACACACACACACACACACACACACACACACACACACACACACACACTCACTCACTCTCACTCACTCACATCACTCACTCACTCACTCACTCACTCACTCACCATCACTCACGTCACGTCACTCACACTCACTCACTCATCACTCACTCACTCACTCACTCACTCACTCACTCACTCACTCACTCACTCACTCACTCACTCACTCACTCACTCACTCACTCAACAGCGCGAGCTCTGTTAGAGAAAGTGAGAGAGAGAGAGAGAGAGAGAGACATTATGAGTATTATGGAGGACAGAAGTGTGTAGATATGGGGGGAGAGAGATGAGTGGCCAGGACAGATGGTCTGACTGGTCCTTCTCGCAAAGTGTGTCCTTCATGGATCACTGGTCCCCCCGCCGCCGCCTCCCCTCCCACCACCACTCTGCCAACACAAGGACGGGGGGACGGGGGGACGGGGGACAACCTGAGGTCACCTCGGGCAGGGGGGTGTGTGTGTGTGTGTGTCTGTGTGTGTGAATAATATTAGCGTCAACATATTCCAGTAAAAAATATTCTAAGTATTGAGTATTGAATATATAATGTAAGTATTGAGTATTTTGAGGGCCGTTCTTTATGTTTAATTTGAATTTGGTTCAAGTTCGGTGTTTATGTGAGTAGTAGTAGCCTACTCCTACGCTGCTGGAGTGTGTTCTGTCCTCCTCCTCCTCTCATCCTCCTCCTCCTCCTCCTCCTCCTCCTCCTCCTCCTCCTCAACCTCTTCCTCCTCTTTCCTCCTCTTTCCTCCTCCTCCTCCTCCTCCTCCTCAACCTCTTCCTCCTCGTTCCTCCTCCTCCTGCCCCTGTTCCCCCTCCTCCTCCTCCTCCTCCTCCTCCTCCTCCTCCCCGGTGCCTGATGATTGGTGACTTCCTCTCTGATTTCGTCCAATCACGGGAGATATTGACAAGTGAACGTTGTTGTTGTTGTTGTTGTTGTTTACGACGACGGCGCCTCTCCGTCTCCCCCGGCGACGCCGTGTACCTTTCCTGGACTAAGTGTTGGTTTAATTTAGTGTGTGTTACTTTAATGCATCACGTTATAATTAATGATGCCGTATAATTCATGGCAGCTTGACCATTTTTCTTCCCAAAACCATTAGACTTGCAGCTCAGATGACAGCAACCATCAAACACAATGGAGCTTTTCTTACGGGACAGTGGGAGGGAGGGAGGGAGGGAGGGATGGAGGAGGGAGGTTAGGGGTTGGGGTTGGGGTTGGGGGGGGAGACACAAAAGGCCAGACATAAGGGGATATTATTGATTCCGGGGGCCTCCAGAGATGGAGGACTTGGCCTTTCAACCTTGACCTTCTTCTTCTTCTTCTTCTGTGTGCGTCTCCGGCACATGTAGCCGAGGGTCCCGATCGGCCGCCTCCCAGGACGGGGGAGTCGAGAGACTCCATCGTCAGGGGGGCAGCTCACGGGACAGGAGAATATTTAATTTTGTCCCCTCTCAGATTATGGCCGGTTAAACCCTTTCAGGGCTTACGTGTTTTTGCCCGTCCGCCTATGGACGACGGGGAAAATAGGCCGTCATTTCTCTCTGACTTTTACAGACTGACTGACTCTACTTTTGTATTTTATCTCTCTCTCCTCCTCCTCCTCTCCCGCTCTCCCCCCCCCCCCCCCCAGGGATTCTTCCGGAGGAGCATCCAGAAGAACATGGTGTACACGTGCCACCGGGAGAAGAACTGCATCATCAACAAGGTGACGCGCAACCGATGCCAGTACTGCCGGCTGCAGAAGTGCCTGGAAGTGGGCATGTCCAAGGAGTGTGAGTACCCTCCCTCAGGTCTCGTTCGACTACGTTACCCACAATCCCCCCCTGCTGCTCACTCAGACTCCTGGAAGTGGGCATGTCCAAGGTGTGTGAGTACCCTCAATACCCATAATCCCCCTGCTCCTCACTCAGACTACCTGAAGTGGGCATGTCCAAGGAGTCTAAGGCTGAGCATTGTTTGGTTTGGTGCATTGCTCAGGAATTTGTGTGTTTGCGCTGCAGCCATTCAAGCTCCTCCAAACACAGCCTGGTGGGTTAACAAGATGCTACAAACTTCTCTCCCAATCCCCTTGACTTGTATTAAAATATTCAGCGACTAGTTCATTATTCTTAATAAATCCTATTTGGTTCAAAAGCAAAAACACTTCATCGCCCTCCGGGGTGATGATGTCTGCTCAAAACAAAACAGCCAAACAGAGAAGTCGTGTGGGTGTGTGTTTATGCCTGCGTGTTTGTGTGTACCCCTGCGTGCATGTGTGTGTTTGTGTTTGTGTGCTCTTGTGTGTGTGTGTGCGTGCGTGTGTGTGTGCGTGTGTGCGTGCGTGCCTGTGTGTGTGTGGTGTGGTGTGTGTGTGTGTGTGCACACGGTGGACTGGCAGCCGTGGTCCGAGTGTCACAGGACTTGGCAGCACTCTGCTATGAATCTGTTCTCACCTGGCGGGAGTGAAAGAGCAGGCGGGCATGAGTGTTCATACACACACACACACACACACACACACACACACACACACACACACACACACACACACACACACACGCGCGCGCGCGCCTCGCTCACACCGGCACACCACACACACTCACACGTTGCTCAGCCTGGCACACTCGCTGTCAGACTTGATAAACTAATTGGGTAAGGTGACGGCGGCAGTGGGCGTGCGAGCAGCTTAATGATCCGCTCTCGCTCTCTCTTTCTCTCTCTCTCGCTCGCTCTCTCCCCCAGACAGTGTAACACACACACACTCATCTGCTGCCTACACACACGCAGGCACATGTTATAGCTCACCGCCGCCGGGTACGCCACAACTCTGCTCTCTCCTTATTAAGCGTCGCTTCGTTCTCATTTGCATCTCCGTCTTGTGTATTTTCGTATGGCCGTGGTCTGCCTCGGTTCCGCTGCGTTAATATAATTATTGTTGTTGTTGTTGTTGTTGTTGTTGTTGTTGTCGTCATTATTAAGTGCTTGAAGGGAAAACAAGTCATTTCAAATAAAGGGTCCAGCCACATACAGTAACTGCCGCTCCACCTCCTCCTCTCGTTCAGCTCGCTGGAACGTAAGAAAAAGCGGTTAATATGAGAGAATAATCGCTCTGACAGCTCGCTAAGCAGCCGCCGTCCCCCCAACCTCCCCCCAACCTCCCCCCAACTACCGACGGCAGCGTGTGGTCGGGGAGCCATCTAGTGGGCCCAGTCGAGACATGACGCGCGCGACGTCCACGTTTACTTGGTTGCAGGCGAGAGAAATGTGACAACTGGCAGCCAAGTGTCCCTGATTATAGACATCTTGGAGGAGACAGGGAGGGGAGGGAGGAGGGAGGAGGAGGGAGGAGAGGAGGAGGGAGGAGGGAGGAGAGGGAGGAGGGAGGAGAGGGGCGCATTGCCGGGGAGACGGGCGCAGATTGTTCAGTGGTGAGCAGTCTGCTGTCGGGTGCTGTGGCTGATGACTTTGGCCGCTCAGTGGCTCCTCTTTAGCTCTAGGGGTGAGGAGGAGGAGGAGGAGGAGGAGGAGGAGGAGGAGGGGGAGGGGGGGGGAGGAGGAGGGGGGGGGGGAGGGGGGCGGCGACCATCTGCGGCCAGCCAGGGAGTCAGTGTCAGTCCCTTGTGGTTTTACACACACACTCTCTCTCTCCCTCACACACACACACACAGCTATATTAGAGGAGAGTTCTGTGTGTGTGTGTGTGTGTGTGTGTGTGTGTGTGGAGTGTGTGTGTGTGTGTGTGTGTGTGTGTGTGTTTGCGCCACAGAGCACACAAGCAGACCCAATGTGCACAATCACACACACACCACACACACACACACCACACAGACCACACACACACACAGACACACACACACACACACACAACACACGGTGAAGGTCACCTAAACTCAGACCCACCCCCCCACCCCGCCCCTCCCCCCCACCCAGACACGTGGACTCTGGGCTGACCTTGTGAGTCCGCAGGGCTGCTGACAGCCCAG
>PIJE02001504.1:0-52500 GCA_002895965.2 Coryphaenoides rupestris | reverse complement strand
AATCCGTCCAGGGACTACATGTTAGGATTTTACACCACAAATCACTTTAAATCACCAGTTAATGAGCAGGTTGTGGTTGAAGTCAAAACATGACAGCTTCCTGACTCTCTCTGTTGTGGAACAGCTTTTGGGCTGAAGGAACAAAGTGACATATAAGTGTGGAGTTTAATTATGATTAGAACTAACATTAGTTTCTGATTGTTATCGTCTTAAGCCACGGAGCTCAGAATGCACTTGATTCTATTTATTGTACCTTTAAACAGAAAGTAATAACATAGAAATTAGAAAAAATGCAAAACATATATATAATATATATATAAAAAATAAGCAATTAAAAGGTGGAATTTAAAGAAAAGATAGTTAGAAGTTAGTGTAACGCAATAGTGTATGATAGTGAGACATGTGTCTGTTACCAGTCTGGCATTCAGTCTGTCAGACTGTGCTTCGTTGTCATATTTTTGTCAACATTGGCGCAACAGAACAGAATAGAATAGAATAGAATAGAACAGAACAGAACAGAACAGTGTGTACCAAGGGAGCGTCATAACCGCAAACTACAATGGGACGGCGTTGCCATCACCCCCATAAAAACACAACAAACAGTCCGTCAAACAGTCAACAAACAGTCTGTGTCCTCTTCACCGTTCTCCTCTTCATACCTGGCAACCGGCTGGATGACGACTCCAGTGTGCTGACCAACAGTCTTCCTCCTCCTCTTCTTCTTCCTCCGTGGTGCAGATTCTGCGGATCTGCACGCGCTACACGCCGGAGCAGGACACCATGACCTTCTCGGACGGCCTGACGCTGAACCGCACGCAGATGCACAACGCCGGCTTCGGCCCGCTCACCGACCTGGTGTTCGCCTTCGCCAACCAGCTGCTGCCGCTGGAGATGGACGACGCCGAGACGGGGCTGCTCAGCGCCATCTGTCTGCTGTGTGGAGGTACTGCGGGCGCGGGCGCGGTCACGTACAGTACCACACGTATCCCAGTGTGGACGAGTACAGTTGTGTGTTGTGTACATTCACATTTACATTTACATGTACATTTACATTGAGGGCATTTGGCAGACGCTTTTATCCAAAGCGACTTACAGAGAGTACATTTGTTGAAGGAGAGGCAGCAATATATCACTGTGGTACATAAAGATAAGAATAGAGCAGGTTTCAAGCATTCATAGTTACAAGGTTAATAGAACGAGTTTCATAATTAATAGGTTGCCTGCATAATAGCTGGGATAAGAACATATAATATGATATATATACAGTATAACATATAATATGATATATATACAGTATAACATATAATATGATATATATACAGTATAACATATAATATGATATATATACATTATAACATATAATATGATATATATACAGTATAACATATAATATGATATATATACAGTATAACATATAATATGATATATATACAGTATAACATATAATATGATATATATACAGTATAACATATAATATGATATATATACAGTATAACATATAATATGATATATATACAGTATAACATATAATATGATATATATACAGTATAACATATAATATGATATATATACAGTATAACATATAATATGATATATATACAGTATAACATATAATATGATATATATACAGTATAACATATAATATGATATATATACAGTATAACATATAATATGATATATATACAGTATAACATATAATATGATATATATACAGTATAACATATAATATGATATATATACAGTATAACATATAATATGATATATATGATATATATACAGTATAACATATAATATGATATATATACAGTATAACATATATATGATATATATACAGTATAACATATAATATGATATATATACAGTATAACATATATTATGATATATATACAGTATAACATATAATATGATATATATACAGTATAACATATATTATGATATATATACAGTATAACATATAATATGATATATATACAGTATAACATATATTATGATATATATACAGTATAACATATAATATGATATATATACAGTATAACATATAATATGATATATATACAGTATAACATATAATATGATATATATACAGTATAACATATAATATGATATATATACAGTATAACATATAATATGATATATATACAGTATAACATATAATATGATATATATACAGTATAATATATCATAATAGCTGGGATAAGAGCAGACGTGTCATTCTGAGTGCATTACCAACATCTAAGAACATACAATATGATAAACAATGCTAAGTACTGTTAATAATGGCGAGACGTAATCACAGTGAGCTTCATTCATCCACCATGTGGCTAAACGAGGACATTACAAGTTAGGGGAGTTAGGAGTTGATCCTATAAGAGCAGATATTATTGAGTATTTATTAAAGAGTTTCAAGTTCAAGTATTTTTATTGTAACTTCACAATTTACACGTGAGTATAAACAATGAGTTAAAAACTTTTTGTGCAAAACGCCCGACAGCCGACAGTAATTATAAAGAATACAAAATACAGTAAAACTACAAAATAGAAAATAGAACTATAAATAGAATTCTATATAAAATACGTAAATGAAATCTAAAATGAAATGGAATATACAGTAAAAATCGATGTACTAAAATATACATTGTTATATGCTGTATGCTGACATTCACAGAATGTCACAGAATACCTTCCCAGACAGTCGACACAACACTAGCACCAGCAGTTGGCACCAGGACTAGCACTAACACCAGTACTAGCACCAGGACCAGCACTAACACCAGTACTAGCACCAGCACTAGCAGTAACACCAGCACTAGCACCAGGACCAGCACTAGCAGTAACACCAGCACAGCACTAGCACCAACACTTAGCACTAGCATTTAGACATTGAGGGTCATCAACAAAACATATAAGGACACCATGAAGTACGTCGATGACTGACTGTAACATGTGACCCCAATGATGTCATGTGAAGCATTATTCGACACCGAGCCGATGTCTGCCTAAACTGTCGTGGTTCTGTTTGTTTCCCGTAGACCGGCAGCGACTTGGGAGCAAGGCGGACCAAGGTGGCATGTCCTGCAGGAAGCCGCGTCCTCGGAGGGCCCTGAAGATTCTATGGTGAGGAGGAAGGAGGCCTCACAACAACCGCGACATGTTCCCCCAAGATGCTGATGAAGATCAGGCGACCTGAAGAGCATATAAAGTGCCAAAGGTCAGCGCTTCCGCCCGAGGCCTCCGCCTCGGGGGTCACACTGAACTGTCGCTGGATGTTTCCGTGGAGACCTCACCGCGCGTTGAGGTCACATGGTCAAATTGTCGCATGGAGTGTGTGGGCTGTCGTGTAACACGCTAACACCCTTTCTTTCTCCTCCTCCTCCTCCTCCTCCTCCTCCTCCCCGCCGCCACAGGAGCGGAGCGAGTCATCACCCTGAAGATGGAGATCCCGGGCTCCATGCCGCCCCTCATCCAGAGATGCTGGAAAACTCGGAGGGCCTGGAGAGCGGAGCCACGGGGCCCCGGTCCAGCGGGGCGCCCCCCGGCAGCTGCAGTCCCAGCCTGTCGCCCAGCTCCGCGCAAAGCAGTCCGGCCACACAGTCCCCGTAGCGCAGCAGAGCCTCCCCCCCGGTGGCCGCCTCCTCCTCCTCCTCCTCCTCCTCCTCCTCCCTGCAGGAGGCTGAGGGATGGAGAGGAGAGGCAGGGACTCGATGGAGGCGACCCGGAGACTGGCTTGTTGTTGGTGGCGGGGGGTGGGGGTGAGGTGGTGTCCGTCTTCAGAAGGGGCGTGGCCCGGCCCCCCGGAACCAGGGTGTGTGGTGGGAAGGCGGGGCCTTGTTGGATTGGGAGGCGGAGACTAGACTTCTGAGGGACTATACTGTAAGCGCTGCTCCGCCTCCTCCTCTGCCCTCAGCCTCTCCTCCTTCTCCTCCTCCTCCTCCTCCACCTCCACCACCACCACCACCGCCTCCCCGTTCGCTCCACCCGCCACCCTCTGAAAGACAGATGGGCCCGGCCAGGGTGGTGGTGGTGATGGTGGTGGTGGTGCCAGTACAGACCGGGCCAGACGACCCGAGAACCTGCTTGTTGTTCTGCTTCTCCAGCTCCACGGTGAACTACGGGTGGGGGTCCCGGTCAGAGTGCACCTCCCGTGACACCCCCACCCACCTCCGGCACCACCACCACCACCCCCGGCACCCACCCCTCTAAAAACAAAGACAAAAAGAACGAGAAACTCTTGGGCCTTTTACTCCTTTTCCAACTTCAAAACAAAACCTATTTCGTACAAAAGTTATATAAATATATATAGAAGAGACTTAAGGAGCTATCGTGACGGATTCGTCCACTACGGAGGGGTGGCGGGAGGATGAGGAGCGGGAGAGAACATTGTGGTTTATTATTTTGGAGATTTTAAACTGTTGTTATTCCTTCACTGTTTTAATATTTTCCTACCCGTCGAGCGAGCGTTGACCGAGACTCTTCAGTTTCGTTACACACAAGGAAGTTGTTTGAAGTTAACAAAAAAAGTACAATTGAAACGTTGAAATTGCTGTCCAATCCACATACAAACATGCATGAACACACACACACACACACACACACACACACACACACACACACACAGCAACAAAGAAACACAGACAGACACTTTATGATACATAGGAAATGTGTCCATTAATATCACATACTATTCCAGGTTGGGTTGGTTTTCCCTTTGATTTCCTTAATTTTGTTTTCTGCTGCAAAGAGAATGGAGAAAAGAAATGATTGTATTAACTCGGTTGTATCATATGGTCACCTGTCCTTTCAAGAAATCAATTTAATGAAGATCCTTTATTAGGGTGTATTTTAAGTAGCCTATGAGTTTGTGTATATAAGCTGTATTCATTTCTTTAAAACTATGAAGAGTTTAGCTTTCACCTGATTGACGAGGAAAAAAGAGAGATACATTTTATTGTCTTTTTGTCCATAGGTTTGTGATTCAAGAAAAGACTTTATCGACTTATCGAGCACATTGTACTGAAGGAAATGCAACCACGGTTTGGTTTGAGTCCACCGAGAAACCGGGCAAATTTCAGCAATTGCCGCATCTTATTTTATACCTCCACCCCCACCCCCACCCCCACCACCACCCTCACACTGCAAACTAAACCCCACCCGTTTCAGCAGATAGTTTTGGAAGGAGCTCTCCAATCAGGGAATAGCTTTTTTTTTGCCGTGCAAACTGATGAGAGACGTCTGGACCACCGTGGAGCTCCTCCCCTGACGGTGGAGCTCCTCCCCCCGATGGTGGAGCTCCTCCCCCAACAGCAGCAGCAGCAGCACAGACTCCCAAAGAGTGTCTTGGTGTGGAGGATCAGGATACACACACACGCACACACACACACAGACACACACGCACACACACACACACACACACACACACACACACACACACACCCTGTGTAGTCTGTGAGTGTGTGCGTGTGTGTGTGTGTGTCTGTGTCTGTGTCGGGGGGGGGGGGGGAACATGTGACTTTTGACCGAAACACGAACATGTGAACTTTGACCTTTTTCCAGTCAAACGCGACCTCACGCCGCGACTCTCTTGTCACGCCAAAACGCCTTCACTCCACCGCGCGACACCACCCATCTCGTGGAGACCGTAGTACCTGTACACCACTACACACACACATGCACACGCACGCACGCACATACATACACACACACACACACACACACACACATGCACCAATGTCTCAGGAAGGAATCATTAATTTGTGTGCTTGGCCTGTTCTTAGTAAATGTTTCCAGTGTTGCCCTCCTTGTCCCTCCTAACACACACACACCTACGCACACACAGACACACATACACATTTACATTTAGGGCATTTGGCAGACGCTTTTATCCAAAGCGACTTACAAAGAGTACACTTGTTGAAAGAGAGACAGCAATATATCTCTGTGGTACATAAAGATAAGAATAGAGCAGGTTTCAAGCATTCATAATTGCAAGGTTAATAGAACACACATATACGATACACACACACACACACACACACATACGTAACACATGCATCCGCACACACACACACACACACACACACCTGCTACTGAGCCCCTGAATCTGTTGATCTCTCGTTACGTTCGGCCTGGTTTCCCAGGACTTTTTATTATTTTATTTTGTGTTCTGAGACAAGAGAGATAGTTTGTGACGTGGGATGCCAGTGTGGGGGGCCTCTCCGAGCGGGCCCCTGAGTTTGTTCATTTCTTTCATTTGTGTCAGAGCTGCTTTCTCTAATCAGGACTTGGAGCACGTCCGCCCTGCACCCTGCACCGCGCAACGAAACACACACCCTCAGTTTGGAAAAGTATGGAATATGTCGCAATGTTTGTCATGCTTATCAGGTGACTTTGAAAAGAAAAGAGAGAAAAACAAAAACAAAACAAAAAAACCCCATAAAATCGACATTTAATAACAATGAAGTGTGTTTGCGTGCTGTGTGTTTATTCATTTCTACGGCTGCTTTATGGTCACTCTTGTGCACCTTATCAACAGACTGTTTGGATGGGAAATTAAAAGATTGTGTAAAAGTCCCATAACTTCACCTACAGAGGAAAACACATGAGACGTATCTCGATGGTTTTCCTATGCAAAATAAAGCCAATATCAAGGCTAGAGAAAAAAATATAAAGTTAAAGTATCCAAAGAACCCAATAATATTATAATAACAATAATAATAATGTAATATTACAATACCGTTTAAAGATACACACTTGTTCATTTGAATGGTAAATGGATTGCATTTATATAGTGAATCTTTGGTGAGTGTGTGATCATTATGCCTGATAGATTACTGGGCAAAATGTTGCTCAGATCTGATTGAATGTCTCTTTAAACAATTTAAATAATTTATTCAGAAGTAATGATAAAGCACGTACCACGTGTCTCGTGTCACGTGGGCGCAGAGAACCGAGCGGCTCTACTTTACCCCCGCCGCCTACGTCATCATCAGATCCAGCCAATGGGGAGGCTTGGCGCGGAATTTCAAATATCTTTCAAAACGTCGCACACCGAGCGCCTCCCTTTAGCCCGACGTAATCCTCCGCTCGGATTGTAAACAAAATAGCACCGCGTTACACTTCGGAGCGTCGTTCCGTGTCGCGCGCGTGTGGCTGATCGTCGAGCACATGACGTGAACACACGCACGCGTACAATCAACGGATCAATGTTTTCGAGTCGATCAACTCGTTCGGATTCGATTTCGTTCCAATGCATTGTGCCCCGTGGTTGGCGGAGGGATACGCAGCGCGGTACAAGAGCGCCAACCTGTTAGCTTATCTTATCTTAGCTTAGCTTAGCGTCGGTCAGAGAGCAGCAGCAGCAGAGTCACCGTCAGGACGTTATTATCATTAATAAATAAATACATGTGATTATTAAATACATGATTAGTTTAGTTTAGTGGCATCAGGGGATCGATGTTCATGGATCAAGAGGATTAACAGGTGAATAGGATTATTTTATATTATTATTTAAAGCCACGTTGCAGCGACGAGCCAAGCGTCCGTCATGTTATTAATAATCTATCTGCTATTTATCATCTTTATTTATCTGTTATTTATCATCTTTATTTTTATCTTTATCTGCTATTTAATATCTTTATTTCTGTACATAAAGTCGTGTTTTATTAAAGACGCCACGTTGCTGGGCGTTTTGCAGCATTTGTTGTATTAAATATTAAATATGAAGTGATAAAGGTACTATATGTTAAAGGTACTATATATTAAAGTTACTATCAGTAAGAATCAGTGCATTCTGAGCTCAGTGGCTTAAGACTATCAACCAGCAACTAATGTGAGTTATAATCATCATTATACATTACGTACACATTAATAAAGCTGAATGTGTGTGTATGTATGTGTATATGTGTATATATATATATATATACATATGTGTGTTTTAATTATCCACACTTACAGGTCACTTCTTAACTAGTATTAGTAATGGTAACCAGTAATGTTAACTAGTATTAGTAATGGTAACCAGTAATGTTAACTAGTACTTCCGTCCCTCCAGGTAACTGATCAAGATGTCGTACGGGAAGATTGTGGTGATCAAGCGAGGAGGATCAGACGGGACTGAGTTCCCCCTCACAGCAACATGTCTGTTTGGAAGGTAAAAAAGGGACAAAATATAACTTATGTTCTATTTGAATTATTCTTTCCCCCCGTCTGTAACACTAAACTGTACTTTAATCTAATCCTGGGATGTTATGGTCTCATGTTCTTATGTTTTATCGATTTTACAAACCATGTATTTCTCTGCACGGTGTGGACATGGTAGTAATCATCAGAGCTCCATTCCAGACAGAGCACATGCAGAAGGCTCCTGGCTCAGTCACACTCGAACCCTCAGCACGGTTTAAACCAGGGGGGGCGGGGCCACGGCCTCTGACGTCACTGGGTCAATTTCAATGGTTCAAGTTCCTGTATCTGTAAAGGTGGCCCCTGGCTTGTCAGAAGCCATGGATTGATCAATTTCTACCAGACCCTGTTGTTCCTAGAGAACATATTTATAGTGGGGGTGAAAAATTACACAAGTCATCCAAATACATTAGACGTTTGACATATTTTGGTGTCCGCCACGTGCATATTACTAAGACAAGTTTTCTGTGTTTGCCTGATCACAGGAAGCCCGACTGCGATATTCGTATCCAGCTCCCTCACGTTTCAAAAGAACACTGTCGGGTTGAACTGAATGAAAATAAAGAGGTAAACATTGTTGCTGTTTGTTTTTGTTCGTTCTCGACCGTTTCCGCCTTGTTGCGTACAACTCTCAATTAATGGGATTGTGAGGAACGTATAGAGGGGTGTTGTGTTGACGAGATGGATGCGGTCTCTGCTCCAGGTCATTCTGACTAACATGAGCTCGGTGAACCCTACGCGGGTGAACGGATCGGAGCTCCTGCAGGCCGAGCGTCTGAAGCATGGGGACGTAATCACCATTATTGATCGTTCTTTCAGGTTTGTTTGTTTATTTTATTAATAAATGCTAGCTAAAAGCGATGGCTCAGGATGTTTCATAGAATTACTGCTGTTAGCCAGAAGGATCTGTTTTTATATTCCCCTTTCCTCTGTGGCTATTTCCCTTATGATAGGTACGAGTGTATTCCACAACGGACACCAAAGAAGTCTTCGGTGTCCAGCAAGACTGATACCCTCCAGGTACTTGTCACCGAGGACTTGGACATGTCATGTGGGGTTTTTTTCTTTTGCTGCTTTTTGTACAAAATAACAATTCCATGTTACCCAGGTTCTGCATGAGCAGGTGAGGACCCCAGGACTCAACAGGACCTCTGAAGTCGCCACTGGTACGTACATTCCTGACCCAAATCAAACGCATGACTACTCTGCGTTTTAAAATCTTAACTAGAGAACCGGTGGTCTAATGGACTTTATGCATCACTTTAGGCCCCCGTCTAAAAGATGGCGCCAACCATGACAACATCCAGCGTTCCCTGGAGAAGAGCGTGGAGCTGGAGGCCAAGGAGGCTGGGAGCTTGCAGCACGGCAAGACCGACTCTCCCTTCAACGAGCTGTACCAGATGATCAAGCATTCTCTGGAAACGCCACGCAAACCGGTGGCAGCGGCAGCGCACCAGCCCCAGACGCCTGTGGCCAAGACACCCAAACCCCAGCCGGGGTCCATCACCAAGGTTGTCGTGCACGATGCAGCCGCCGCGGAGGCTGTGAGCACCCCCAGTAAAGATGAGACCAAGAGCGGAGCGGTCGCGACTGCAAAGTCTCCAAAGAAGTGCAGGAAGTCGCTCGACGCAACTGCTGCACCTGTAGCGGTGGAGGAGGAGGCACCCAAGCAGAAGACTCCCAAAAGTTCCCAGGGAACGCCCAAAACAAAGAGGCCGTCTCTGCCAGCCAAAACCCCCACTGCCCCAGAGGCGAACGCAACACCCAAGGAAGCGTCGCCGGCGACCCCACAGGAGGTCGTCGTGTGCGAGGTGGTGGCGCAGCAGGTCCCCGCCGAGAAGCCCGAGACGCCCACATGGTGGAAGAACCAAAAGGCCACTCCGGTTGCGTCCGCCGCCGCTGCCGAAGAGCAGCCGGAGGCAGCTGGAGCCACAGCCACGTCTGAAGCCACCACCACTCCCACCCCAGTGATGCCGTCTCCGAGGGTCTCGCCCCGCAGCGTGGAGAGGAAACTGAAGGCCCAGACGAAGCAGAAGGAACTGGAAGCCAATGCCGCAGCGTGTGGTAAATATACCATACGTCTGATGCTATGAATTTAGTTTACCTGCATATTTCCCTCATCCTCCTAAGGTGGAGTAATTTTCTGTATTGTCTTGCAAATACAGTTACATTTTGTCTCACCCTGCAGAGGAAATTGCATCAAAGAAACGCAAGCTGGAGGCCACCGCGGCCAGCCATCGGGTGATGAGGAAGCGCGTGTCTTTCGGCGGCCACCTGAGCCCTGAGCTGTTTGACAAGCGGCTGCCGCCCAGCTCCCCACTGCAGAAGGGCGCCACCCCGCGGCACAGCCTCGGCCTGGCTGGACCCAAACAGTCGCTGCTCCGACAGGCGTCAACTATCGGCCTGATTAAGGTAACGCAAGGATGACAGTGAGGTGTAAACAAAATGTCTGTTTTTCTTATTATTATTCATGTCCTATGATTATACATTTTTTTATTATTTCAGTTTCCACAAGAGATTGACAAAGTGAAAAGCCCAAAAGTGAACAAGTCTCCAAAGCCCAAGACTCCCTCCCCGGCCAAGAAGACGCCGAAGGCCAAGACTCCCTCGCCGGTCAAGAAGACGCCAAAGGCCAAGACTCCCTCGCCGAAGGCCAAGACTCCCTCACCAAAGGCAATGTCCAACACGCCCCAGAACAAGAACCAGACGGCAACCCCAGGCGCGCCTGCTTCTTCAAATAAGAGGCGGTTGTCTGCGGTGGTGACCACGCCGGTGAACGACCAGACGTCCACCTTGAGTGGGCGCTTCTCTGTCTCGCGCATCAGCACACCGTCGCCTGTCGCCACCGTGCCTCTGAGGAGGAAGGGCGTCTCTCGGAAGCAGCCCAAGAGCGCGCTGAAGAACGCCGTGGAGATTCTGCGCCGGAGAAGCAGCATCTCAAGGGCCTCTGTGAAGAGTAAGTCTCCGACGGTGTCAGGACTCACAGACGTCAATAGAATGTTTAGTAGTTTGTCCAACGTCAGATGTGGTGCTACCAACACAGAAATACATTAACATTTAGGGCATTTGGCAGGCGCTTTTATCCAAACGCGACCAGAAAAAACTACCTTTTTTTTTTTAAGGAGAGAGCAATACATGGCTGTGGGACATAAAGATAAGAATAGAGCAGGTTTCAAGCATTAATAGTTGCAAGACTAATAGAAAGACAGCTGGGATAAGCTATAGGATACTTGCGAATACACTGCAAATTGGTTAAAAGCAGTTTTCATTTGACTAAATGCTGCTTTCTTTGGCAGGCGGCCCTTTTCCTTAAATGTATTTAGTTTGATTAAATGTGTAGGTAAGGAGAGTTTTGGGTTTAACGTGGCATCTGCTCCTCAGTGGTGACTTCCTGGGTGAACGCTGTGAAGTTTGGCCAGACCAAGTCTCAAGTGGTCGCCCCATCGAAGAAGCCGGCTGCCGCACAGAAGATTAAGACTGTCGCGGCAAAACCCACGGTAATGACCCGAAAGCATTCATGTCATCTTATTCTGCTGCTTTACAACACAATCCTGTGAGTATTTTGTCAGTGAGCGACATTAATTGTCTGTAGCTAATCTGTTATTCCTGCTTCAGACCCCTGTGAGGAAGACCCTTCAGGGCCATGTCTCCACTGGCCATGCGGATTCTCCCGTCACCATTGTTGTGGGCAGAGCCTTCAATCAAAGGGTGGTTCAACCTGCAGGCGCCGCTCCTAAGCTGGTCCACAATGTCGCTCTTCTGAAGAAGAACATGAAAATGGACGAAGACTTGACCGGTGAGACATCGTGTTCGATGGTTCTGCCATCGTGTTCTATGGTTCTGCCATCGTGGTACTGCGGTTGGTTGGTTAACTGGTCTCTGGGGGACTTCATTCAACTTTCGTTGGTGTTTGGTTTTCAGGAATCGCTGAGATCTTCAGCACACCAGCCAACACAAGGAGGAGACAATCGTCCGTCTTGGCGAAGACAGCTACCCAGACTCCTGCCCAAGCGCTCTCTACATCTGTGGTGGAGATGTCCGTCATGAACACACCAGAGGAGACCGGTAAAGGCTTGCGCTACACACAAAAAAATAAATAAAACTCCAAGTTGACTTGCAATTCATGCTGCTCACAATTGACATATTGTATATTAACACGTTTTTACAGGTGAAATGGTCGTATCTCCGCTGGGTGTTGGCTCCTCAACTAACTTCAACAGTGAGGCGGTCCAGCGTCTCCTGCAGAGCGAGGAAGTCTCCAGCTTCATCGGCGAAGCCCCTGTTTTGGATGTCCCCATTGAGGCCTCCTGCCAAGAGGCCACGCCCAAGCAGAAGCCCGCCCAAAGGACCTCCAAACAGAAAGCGGAGCCCATCGAGGACCTCAGAGGAAACCTTCTTGTGACGCCCAAGCAGAAACCCCAGCAGCCTGACTGTCTCAGCGGCGTGAAGAGGATAATGAAGACCCCGAAGCAGAGGTCTGAGCCAATTGAGGACCTCCGCGGAAAGCTTCTGAAGACGCCCAAGCAGAAACCGCAGCAGCCTGACTGTCTCAGCGGCGTGAAGACGATCATGAAGACCCCGAAGCAGAAGGTCTCTGGAGAGGTGGATTTAGCGCAGAATACCCCAGTGCCACCCCAGGCTGAGGAGCGGGAACGGGCCCAGGCTGAGGAGCGGGAACGGGCCCAGGCTGAGGAGCGCGAACGGGCCCAGGCTGAGGAGCGCGAACGGGCCCAGGCTGAGGAGTGCGAACGGGCCCAGGCTGAGGAGCGCGAGCGGGCCCAGGCTGAGGAGCGCGAGCGGGAACGGGCCCAGGCTGAGGAGCGGGAACGGGCTCGGGCTCAGGCTGAGGAGCGGGAACGGGCCCAGGCTCAGGCTGAGGAGCGGGAACGGGCCCAGGCTCAGGCTGAGGAGCGCGAACGGGCCCAGGCTCAGGCTCAAGGCTCAGGCTGAGGGGCGCGAACGGGCCCAGGCTCAGGCTCAGGCTGAGGAGCGCGAACGGGCCCAGGCTCAGGCTCAGGCTGAGGAGCGCGAACGGGCTCAGGCTCAGGCTGAGGAGCGCGAACGGGCCCAGGCTCAGGCTCAGGCTGAGGAGCGCGAACGGGCCCAGGCTCAGGCTCAGGCTGAGGAGCGCGAACGGGCCCAGGCTCAGGCTCAGGCTGAGGAGCGCGAACGGGGCCCAGGCTCAGGCTCAGGCTGAGGAGCGCGAACGGGCCCAGGCTCAGGCTCAGGCTGAGGAGGCGCGAACGGGCCCAGGCTCAGGCTCAGGCTGAGGAGCGCGAACGGGCCCAGGCTCAGGCTCAGGCTGAGGAGCGCGAACGGGCCCAGGCTCAGGCTCAGGCTCAGGCTGAGGAGCGCGAACGGGCCCAGGCTCAGGCTCAGGCTGAGGAGCGCGAACGGGCCCAAGGCTCAAGGCTTCAGGCTGAGGAGCGCGAACGGGCCCAGGCTCAGGCTCAGGCTGAGGAGCGCGAACGGGCCCAGGCTCAGGCTCAGGCTGAGGAGCGCGAACGGGCCCAGGCTCAGGCTCAGGCTGAGGAGCGCGAACGGGCCCAGGCTCAGGCTCAGGCTGAGGAAGCGCGAACGGGCCCAGGCTCAGGCTCAGGCTGAGGAGCGCGAACCGCGGCCCAGGCTCAGGCTCAGGCTGAGGAGCGCGAACGGGCCCAGGCTCAGGCTCAGGCTGAGGAGCGCGAACGGGCCCAGGCTCAGGCTCAGGCTGAGGAGCGCGAACGGGCCCAGGCTCAGGCTCAGGCTGAGGAGCGCGAACGGGCCCAGGCTCAGGCTCAGGCTGAGGAGCGCGAACGGGCCCAGGCTCAGGCTCAGGCTGAGGAGCGCGAACGGGCCCAGGCTCAGGCTGAGGAGCGCGAACAGGCCACCATGAAAAGCAGACGCGGGAGACCGGCGAAGAGCAAGACCGCCGAAGAGCCTGTCACAACCCTCACTGAGGTCCAAGAGGAGACCTCTGTGAAGTCCAGAAGAGGGAGAAACGCCAAGCAAGAGCCTGCTGTTGAAGCCGTGCCAGAGACCACCACCGCTGAAGAAGAAGCCAACCAGCAGGCTCCTCCCACAGATGCCGTCCAATCAGATGCCGCCGCCGCCATTCCAGCTGTACCTGCTGTCAAGACTCTGGCAAGGAGGGGAAGAAATGCCAAGCAGGTTCCTGCGGCGCTGCCTCCCACGGAGCCCCAGCCGGAGGAAGAACCCGTTCCTGTTCAAGCGGCCGAGGCCCCGACGAGGCGCGAAGGCCGTGGAGGAAAAGTTGAGCCCAAAAAGGGACAAGTCTCAAAAAAGACGAAGCCTGCGGCTAAAGACCCCGAACCCTCGGCTGCCGTGGAGGATGACGACGACAAGGCATCGAAGGCGGTCAACTGGAAGGAGGACTTGACGGAGACTCGTGAGATTCCTCCCCTCCAGACGCCCGTGCTGAAGGCCACTCGAGGCAGGAGAGCCGCCGTGGCCCCGGCCCCCGAGGCGGTCGCTCCCAAGGGCCGTGGCCAAAAGAAAGTGCCCAGGGCCCGAGCAAAGCTGAAGAGGACCTTCTCTCAGACGTCTCGCTGCCCGCCAAGAGGACCAGGAAAGCCACCAAGGTTGTATTATGCAAGCTTTGGTACTTTTTCAACTTCTTAACATTCTTCTTATTATTATAATCGGCATGGTCTTGCTTATTTGGGTCACTGATGTACATTATTTTTTTAATAATTGATTTTTATTCTTTTTGAGGCAAGTTCTTTTTCACTTTGTGCTAATCCAAATGGGTCTGACTTGTCATTGACAGGATCAACATGAGGTACCTGCAGGTGTGGAATCTGACCCGGCAACAGGTTTGTTGTTTTTCTTTGCTTTATTGTAGGGATGCACCGATACCACTTTTTTTCAGACCGAGTACAAGTACAAGTACTTACATTTGGGTACTTGCCGATACCGAATACCGATACCGAGTACTTAATAAAACCATTACAGTTCTAATGACTTTGAAAACATGTTTTATTTTCAATCAGATGTTCCTCACTTTCTGACTGTGAACAAATTAAACAAATATAACTTCAATTAATAATTTAATAATTAATAATTTCAATTAAATGTAACCTATTCAGAACCATCCAACATACGTCAGTCGGATATTCGGTACCAAGGACGTGTTGTTGTTTAGGACATTGGTGGACATCACAGATGTTGCGCCAAGGATGCGCAATGATGACGCTCCCGTGAGACGCTGGGCTCCGAGTCAGCGTCTCTGGTGGGTGGGGGGGGGCTCCGTTAATTCGCGGTTCTGATCTCATGCGATCTCTCGTTGCTATTAAACATCCATAAACGCCAACTTCGGTCTCCATCTCTTTATTTCAATATTCCTTGGCTCAGAATATTACAAGGTTAACGTTGCGTTGCCAAAGTGGTATCGGTGCGGTTGTATCGGAGTAGTTTAACGAGTACGAGTACGAGTACGAGTACATGAGCACAGTATCGGACCGATACCGAGTACTGGTATCGGTATCGGTGCATCCCTACTTTATTGTTTTGAACCCGACTACAATGGGAGCAATTATTTTCTACTTCTCTGGAGAGAAAAAAAGGAGTGTTGTGTTGCAGTCTGTCTATCCACATCGGTAGACGAACTGATGCGAGTTGAAGATATTCATTTGCAATTGGCATGAGTGTTTGTAGATTAATTTGGGTGTCAGTTTCTCCGGTAACAAAGTTGACTTTTCTTCTCGTCGTCTTTAAACAAGTAGAACTTCAGCTCTCTGCCGAGCACCGGCCGAGAAACCCGAACTCGTGGTTGCCTCGGAAACCACCCCCCCAGGAAGCCTCTCCCACAGCCACGCCCTGAAGAGGCAGGAGGCTGAAATCCTCCCGGCTGAGCAGGACGTGGTCCTCATCGCCCAGGAGCCTCCCACCAAATCTGTCCGAGGGAAAGAGGGCGAGGATAACCAAACCCGCCGCCGATGTGGATCTAGCCACTCTCCGTCAGGGGAAGACGAGGAAGGTTGGTGCCCGAAAACCCCGGCTCAGGTTGAGGAACCCGCCCAGGCTGAGGAACCGGCCACCATGAAGAGCACACGCGGGAAGCCGGCGAAGAGCAAGGTTGCTACAGGCCTCACTGAGTCCCTCAAGAGGAGACCTCTGTGAAGTCCAGAAGAGGGAGAAACGCCAAGCAAGAGCCTGCTGTTGAAAGCCGTGCCAGAGACCACCACCGCTGAAGAAGCCAACCAGCAGGCTCCTCCCACAGATGCCGTCCAATCAGATGCCGCCGCCGCCATTCCAGCTGTACCTGCTGTCAAGACCCTGGCAAGGAGGGAAGAAATGCCAAGCAGGTTCCTGCGGCGCTGCCTCCCACGGAGCCCCAGCCGGAGAAAGAACCCGTTTCCTGTTCAAGCGGCGAGCGGCCCCGGCGAGGCGCGAAAGCCGTGGAGGAAAAGGTTGAGCCCAAAAAGGACGAGTCTCAAAAAAGACGAAGCCTGCGGCTAAAAGACCGCCCGAAACCCTTGGCTACCGTGGAGGATGACGACGACAAGGCATCGAGGCGGTCAAACCGGAAGGAGGACTGACGGAGGCTCGTGAAGATTCCTCCCCTCCCAGACGCCCGTGCTGAAGGCCACTCGAGGCAGGAGAGCCGCCGTGGCCCCGGCCCCCGAGGCGGTCGCTCCCAAGGCCGTGGCCAAAATAAAAGTGTCCAGGGCCCGAGCAAAGCTGAAGAGGACCTTCTCTCAGACGTCCTCGCTGCCCGCCAAGAGGACCAGGAAAGCCACCAAAGTTTATAGGCATATAGTTTTAGAAGTACTTTTCTATTGGGGTTTTTTTTAATGGTGCACTGGTAACTTGCTGACTTGATTATGGTCTTACTCACTTCAGGTCAGTGATGTACATTGCTTCTTTTTTTTATATATATAAATAAATTGAGAATTTGGTGTACTTTGTCTGCTGTTATTTGTGACTTCTGGTCCACTTTTGGGCAAGGGGAGCATGTGCCAAAACCTACAAAATGGAGAAATACAATTACAAATAGTTGATTTAACTTACAGTATGGACAGACTTAAATCTGAAAATTAAACTGCTCAACGCTTTGTTCTAAGTTCAGTTGAAGTGCACATAAGCAGCTAGTACATACTAGTGATGTCTCCCAGTATGTACACATGAGTCTGGGTCCACAAATTAAGTCATTTTCCACTTTGGGAGTTATGTGCCAAAACCCTAAATGGAGAAATAAAACAAGTTATTTACCTTACAGTGCGGAGAAACTTAAATCTGAAAACTATAAGAATAATTATAAATAGTTGAGTAACACAGTTCCAGTTAATCCTATACGACGCCTCTTAAAGGCGGAACCATATACGCGGGGGAAATGCGCAGCACGGACCCGTTGGCGGAGGACCGCCCGGGCAACGCAAGGAAGAACGTGCGAGAGGAACGCGGTCGCCTAAGAACGTGAATATAAACTAAAGATATCGACAAAAAATAACACGAAACTGATGAACTTCTAACGCCTCATAAGATGAGTGAAGTGGCCGCGATGGAGGTGGAGCGGGAGGGTGACGTCATCGCGACGCCCAGAGGTTCCACTGTCGGCTCTGTAACTCCAACATGCCCAACAGTAAGTCTCCTTAAAGGTGCACTATGTCACATGACTCGTCTAGGGGTCCCGTCGGATTCCGCGGGAAAAAGAAACAAAGCGACATGAAAGCGCGGGAAATTTAAAATATATATATAGTACCTTTACCATATAGTACCTTTAATATATAGTACCATATAGTACCTTTAATATATAGTACCATATAGTACCTTTAATATATAGTACCATATAGTACCTTTAATATATAGTACCATATAGTACCTTTAATATATAGTACCTTTAATATATAGTACCATATAGTACCTTTAATATATAGTACCATATAGTACCTTTAATATATAGTACCTTTAATATATAGTACCATATAGTACCTTTAATATATAGTACCATATAGTACCTTTAATATATAGTACCATATAGTACCTTTAATATATAGTACCTTTAATATATGTACCATAGTACCATATAGTACCTTTAATATATAGTACCATATAGTACCTTTAATATATAGTACCTTTAATATATAGTACCATATAGTACCTTTAATATATAGTACCATATAGTACCTTTAACATATAGTACCTTTAATATATAGTACCATATAGTACCTTTAATATATAGTACCATATAGTACCTTTAATATATAGTACCATATAGTACCTTTAATATATAGTACCATATAGTACCTTTAATATATAGTACCTTTAATATATAGTACCATATAGTACCTTTAATATATAGTACCATATAGTACCTTTAATATATAGTACCATATAGTACCTTTAATATATAGTACCATATAGTACCTTTAATATATAGTACCATATAGTACCTTTAATATATAGTACCTTTAATATATAGTACCATATAGTACCTTTAATATATAGTACCATATAGTACCTTTAATATATAGTACCATATAGTACCTTTAATATATAGTACCATATAGTACCTTTAATATATTGTACCTTTAATATATTGTACCATACAGTACCTTTAATATATTGTACCTTTAATATATAGTACCTTTAATATATCTTACCTAAAAACTGGTACCTGGTAGGCCTACAGTTTGGTAAAAAAAACAAAAAACTTTTTAAAGTAGATTAAATAATGATAAATAATAAACAGAAGAAAATATAAATCACCTATTTAGGATTCTCAACAGTGTTACAGTTAACCCCCCCCAGCACTAACCTGTGTGTTTATATGTCTTAACACTTATTAACGGCACTTAGCATTGTTGTTCGTTCTCAGATGTTGTAAGCTGCCTCCCAGAATCTTTCCGTGAGTTAAAGGTCCTGTATGAGAATCATGAATCCGTTCAGGGACTACATGGAGGATTTTACAACACAAATGTGTTTAAATCACCAGTTAGTGAGCAGGTTGTGGTTGAAGTTAAAACATGAGAGCTTCCAGACTCTCTCTGTTGTAGAACACATTCTGGGTGAATTCTCTTAGATTTGAGTCAGATTTCATGGGAAAAAGGAACAAAATGACATAATATATAATATAGCTCACAATGCACTGATTCTTACATATAGTACCTTTAATATATAGTACCTTTAATATATAGTACCTTTAACATATAGTACCTTTAATATATAGTACCTTTAATATATAGTACCTTTAACATATAGTACCTTTAACATATAGTACCTTTAATATATAGTACCTTTAATATATAGTACCTTTAATATATATATAGTACTGTATAATATGTACCTTTATATATAGTACCTTTAATATATAACATTATAGTACCTTTAATATATAGTACCATATAGTACCTTTAATATATAGTACCCATATAGTACCTTAATATATAATACTTATATATAGTACCATATAGTACCTTTAATATAGTACCTTTAATATATTAAGTACCTTTAATATATAGTACCATATTATATAGTACCTTTAATATATAGTACCTTTAATATATAGTACCTTTAATATATAGTACCTTTAATATATAGTACCTTTAATATATAGTACCTTTAACATATAGTACCTTTAATATATAGTACCTTTAATATATAGTACCTTTAACATATAGTACCTTTAATATATAGTACCTTTAATATATAGTACCTTTAATATATAGTACCTTTAATATATAGTACCTTTAACATATAGTACCTTTAATATATAGTACCTTTAACATATAGTACCTTTAACATATAGTACCTTTAATATATAGTACCTTTAATATATAGTACCTTTAACATATAGTACCTTTAATATATAGTACCTTTAATATATAGTACCTTTAACATATAGTACCTTTAACATATAGTACCTTTAATATATAGTACCTTTAACATATAGTACCTTTAATATATAGTACCTTTAATATATAGTACCTTTAATATATAGTACCTTTAATATATAGTACCTTTAATATATAGTACCTTTAATATATAGTACCTTTAATATATAGTACCTTTAACATATAGTACCTTTAATATATAGTACCTTTAATATCATATAGTACCTTTAATATATAGTACCATATAGTACCTTTAATACATATAGTACCTTTAATATATAGTACCATATAGTACCTTTAATATATAGTACCATATAGTACCTTTAATATATAGTACCATATAGTACCTTTAACATATAGTACCTTTAATATATAGTACCATATAGTACCTTTAATATATAGTACCATATAGTACCTTTAATATATAGTACCTTTAATATATAGTACCATATAGTACTATATAGTAACATATAGTACCTTTAATATATAGTACCTTTAACATATAGTACCTTTAATATATAGTACCTTTAATATATATATAGTACCTTTAATATATAGTACCTTTAATATATAGTACCTTTAATATATAGTACCTTTAATATATAGTACCTTTAAATATAGTACCTTTAATATATAGTACCTTTAATATATAGTACCATATAGTACCTTTAATATATAGTACCTTTAATATATAGTACCATATAGTACCTTTAATATATAGTACCATATAGTACCTTTAATATATAGTACCTTTAATATATAGTACCTTTAATATATAGTACCTTTAATATATAGTACCTTTAATATATAGTACCTTTAATATATAGTACCTTTAATATATAGTACCTTTAATATATAGTACCTTTAATATATAGTACCTTTAATATATAGTACCTTTAATATATAGTACCTTTAATATATAATACCTTTAATATATAGTACCTTTAATATATAGTACCTTTAATATATAGTACCTTTAATATATAGTACCTTTAATATATAGTACCTTTAATATATAGTACCTTTAATATATAGTACCTTTAATATATAGTACCTTTAATATATACCTTTAATATATAGTACCTTTAATATATAGTACCTTTAATATATAGTACCTTTAATATATAGTACCTTTAACATATAGTACCTTTAATATATAGTACCTTTAACATATAGTACCTTTAATATATAGTACCTTTAACATATAGTACCTTTAATATATAGTACCTTTAACATATAGTACCTTTAAACATATAGTACCTTTAATATATAGTACCTTTAATATATAGTACCTTTAACATATAGTACCTTTAATATATAGTACCTTTAATACATATAGTACCTTTAATATATAGTACCTTTAATATATAGTACCTTTAATATATAGTACCTTTAACATATAGTACCTTTAATATATAGTACCTTTAACATATAGTACCTTTAATATATAGTACCTTTAATATATAGTACCTTTAACATATAGTACCTTTAATATATAGTACCTTTAATATATAGTACCTTTAATATATAGTACCTTTAATATATAGTACCTTTAACATATAGTACCTTTAATATATAGTACCTTTAATATATAGTACCTTTAATATATAGTACCTTTAATATATAGTACCTTTAATATATAGTACCTTTAATATATAGTACCTTTATATAGTACCTTTAATATATAGTACCTTTAACATATAGTACCTTTAATATATAGTACCTTTAATATATAGTACCTTTAATATATAGTACCTTTAATATATAGTATAGTACCTTTAATATATAGTACCTTTAATATATAGTACCTTTAATATATAGTACCTTTAATATATAACCAGCAGGCTCCTCCCACAGATGCCGTCCAATCAGATGCCGCCGCCGCCATTCCAGCTGTACCTGCTGTCAAGACTCTGGCAAGGAGGGGAAGAAATGCCAAGCAGGTTCCTGCGGCGCTGCCTCCCACGGAGCCCCAGCCGGAGGAAGAACCCGTTCCTGTTCAAGCGGCGAGGCCCCGGCGAGGCGCGAAAGCCGTGGAGGAAAAGGTTGAGCCCAAAAAGGGACAAGTCTCAAAAAAGACGAAGCCTGCGGCTAAAGACCCCGAACCCTCGGCTGCCGTGGAGGATGACGACGACAAGGCATCGAAGGCGGTCAACTGGAAGGAGGACTTGACGGAGACTCGTGAGATTCCTCCCCTCCAGACGCCCGTGCTGAAGGCCACTCGAGGCAGGAGAGCCGCCGTGGCCCCGGCCCCCGAGGCGGTCGCTCCCAAGGCCGTGGCCAAAAGAAAAGTGCCCAGGGGCCCGAGCAAAGCTGAAGAGGACCTTCTCTCAGACGTCTCGCTGCCCGCCAAGAGGACCAGGAAAGCCACCAAGGTTGTATTATGCAGCTTTGTACTTTTTCAACTTCTTAACATTCTTCTTATTATTATAATCGGCATGGTCTTGCTTATTTGGGTCACTGATGTACATTATTTTTTTAATAATTGATTTTTATTCTTTTTGAGGCAAGTTCTTTTTCACTTTGTGCTAATCCAAATGGGTCTGACTTGTCATTGACAGGATCAACATGAGGTACCTGCAGGTGTGGAATCTGACCCGGCAACAGGTTTGTTGTTTTTCTTTGCTTTATTGTTTTGAACCCGACTACAATGGGAGCAATTATTTTCTACTTCTCTGGAGAGAAAAAAAGGAGTGTTGTGTTGCAGTCTGTCTATCCACATCGGTAGACGAACTGATGCGAGTTGAAGATATTCATTTGCAATTGCATGAGTGTTTGTAGATTAATTTGGGTGTCAGTTTCTCCGGTAACAAAGTTGACTTTTCTTCTCGTCGTCTTTAAACAATAGAACTCGTCTCTGCCGACGCACCGGCGGAGAAACCCGAACTCGTGGTTGCCTCGGAAACCACCCCCCAGGAAGCTCTCCCACAGCCACGCCCTGAAGAGGAGGAGGCTGAAATCCTCCCGGCTGAGCAGGACGTGGTCCTCATCGCCCAGGAGCCTCCCACCAAATCTGTCCGAGGGAAGAGGGCGAGGATAACCAAACCCGCCGCCGATGTGGATCTAGCCACTCCCGTCAGGGGAAGACGAGGAAGGTTGGTGCCGAAAACCCCGGCTCAGGTTGAGGAACCCGCCCAGGCTGAGGAACCGGCCACCATGAAGAGCACACGCGGGAGACCGGCGAAGAGCAAGACCGCCGAAGAGCCTGTCACAACCCTCACTGAGGTCCAAGAGGAGACCTCTGTGAAGTCCAGAAGAGGGAGAAACGCCAAGCAAGAGCCTGCTGTTGAAGCCGTGCCAGAGACCACCACCGCTGAAGAAGCCAACCAGCAGGCTCCTCCCACAGATGCCGTCCAATCAGATGCCGCCGCCGCCATTCCAGCTGTACCTGCTGTCAAGACCCTGGCAAGGAGGGGAAGAAATGCCAAGCAGGTTCCTGCGGCGCTGCCTCCCACGGAGCCCCAGCCGGAGGAAGAACCCGTTCCTGTTCAAGCGGCGAGGCCCCGGCGAGGCGTGAAAGCCGTGGAGGAAAAGGTTGAGCCCAAAAAGGGACAAGTCTCAAAAAAGACGAAGCCTGCGGCTAAAGACCCCGAACCCTTGGCTACCGTGGAGGATGACGACGACAAGGCATCGAAGGCGGTCAACCGGAAGGAGGACTTGACGGAGGCTCGTGAGATTCCTCCCCTCCAGACGCCCGTGCTGAAGGCCACTCGAGGCAGGAGAGCCGCCGTGGCCCCGGCCCCCGAGGCGGTCGCTCCCAAGGCCGTGGCCAAAATAAAAGTGTCCAGGGGCCCGAGCAAAGCTGAAGAGGACCTTCTCTCAGACGTCTCGCTGCCCGCCAAGAGGACCAGGAAAGCCACCAAAGTTTTATAGGCATATAGTTTTAGAAGTACTTTTTCTATTGGGGTTTTTTTTTAATGGTGCACTGGTAACTTGCTGACTGATTATGGTCTTACTCACTTCAGGTCAGTGATGTACATTGCTTCTTTTTTTTATATATATAAATAAATTGAGAATTTGGTGTACTTTGTCTGCTGTTATTTGTGACTTCTGGTCCACTTTTGGGCAAGGGGAGCATGTGCCAAAACCTACAAAATGGAGAAATACAATTACAAATAGTTGATTTAACTTACAGTATGGACAGACTTAAATCTGAAAATTAAACTGCTCAACGTTGTTCTAAGTTCAGTTGAAGTGCACATAAGCAGCTAGTACATACTAGTGATGTCTCCCAGTATGTACACATGAGTCTGGGTCCACAAATTAAGTCATTTCCACTTGGGAGTATGTGCCAAAACCCTAAATGGAGAAATAAAACAAGTTATTTACCTTACAGTGCGGAGAAACTTAAATCTGAAAACTATAAGAAATAATATAAATAGTTGAGTAACACAGTTCCAGTTAAATCCTATACGACGCTCTTAAAGGCGGAACCATATACGCGGGGGGAAATGCGCAGCACGGACCCGTTTGGCGGAGGGACCGCGGGCAACGCAGGAAGAACGTGCGAGAGGAACGCGGTCGCTAAGAAACGTGAATATAAACTAAAGATATCGACAAAAAATAACACGAACTGATGAACTTCTAACGCTCATAAGATGAGTGAAGTGGCCGCGATGGAGGTGGAGCGGGAGGGTGACGTCATCGCGACGCCCAGAGGGTTCCACTGTCGGCTCTGTAACTCCAACATGCCCAACAGTAAGTCTCCTTAAAGGTGCACTATGTCACATGACTCGTCTAGGGGTCCCGTCGGATTCCGCGGGAAAAAGAAACAAAGCGACATGAAAGCGCGGGAAATTTAAAATATATATATAGTACCTTTACCATATAGTACCTTTAATATATAGTACCATATAGTACCTTTAATATATAGTACCTTTAATATATAGTACCATATAGTACCTTTAATATATAGTACCATATAGTACCTTTAATATATAGTACCTTTAATATATAGTACCATATAGTACCTTTAATATATAGTACCTTTAATATATAGTACCATATAGTACCTTTAACATATAGTACCTTTAATATATTGTACCATACAGTACCTTTAATATATTGTACCTTTAATATATAGTACCATATAGTACCTTTAATATATAGTACCTTTAATATATAGTACCATATAGTACCTTTAATATATAGTACCATATAGTACCTTTAATATATAGTACCATATAGTACCTTTAATATATAGTACCTTTAATATATAGTACCATATAGTACCTTTAACATATAGTACCTTTAATATATAGTACCATATAGTACCTTTAATATATAGTACCTTTAATATATAGTACCATATAGTACCTTTAATATATAGTACCTTTAATATATAGTACCATATAGTACCTTTAATATATAGTACCATATAGTACCTTTAATATATAGTACCTTTAATATATAGTACCATATAGTACCTTTAATATATAGTACCATATAGTACCTTTAATATATAGTACCATATAGTACCTTTAATATATAGTACCTTTAATATATAGTACCATATAGTACCTTTAATATATAGTACCATATAGTACCTTTAACATATAGTACCTTTAATATATAGTACCATATAGTACCTTTAATATATAGTACCATATAGTACCTTTAATATATAGTACCATATAGTACCTTTAATATATAGTACCTTTAATATATAGTACCATATAGTACCTTTAATATATAGTACCATATAGTACCTTTAATATATAGTACCTTTAATATATAGTACCATATAGTACCTTTAATATATAGTACCATATAGTACCTTTAATATATAGTACCATATAGTACCTTTAATATATAGTACCTTTAATATATAGTACCATATAGTACCTTTAATATATAGTACCTTTAATATATAGTACCATATAGTACCTTTAACATATAGTACCTTTAATATATAGTACCATATAGTACCTTTAATATATAGTACCATATAGTACCTTTAATATATAGTACCTTTAATATATAGTACCATATAGTACCTTTAATATATAGTACCTTTAATATATAGTACCATATAGTACCTTTAATATATAGTACCATATAGTACCTTTAATATATAGTACCATATAGTACCTTTAATATATAGTACCTTTAATATATAGTACCATATAGTACCTTTAATATATAGTACCATATAGTACCTTTAATATATAGTACCATATAGTACCTTTAATATATAGTACCATATAGTACCTTTAATATATAGTACCATATAGTACCTTTAATATATAGTACCATATAGTACCTTTAATATATAGTACCTTTAATATATAGTACCATATAGTACCTTTAATATATAGTACCATATAGTACCTTTAATATATAGTACCATATAGTACCTTTAATATATAGTACCATATAGTACCTTTAATATATAGTACCATATAGTACCTTTAATATATAGTACCATATAGTACCTTTAATATATAGTACCATATAGTACCTTTAATATATTGTACCTTTAATATATTGTACCATACAGTAACCTTTAATATATTTGTACCTTTAATTATATAGTACCTTTAATATATCTTACCTAAAACTGTACCTGGTAGGCCTACAGTTTGGTAAAAAAAACAAAAAACTTTTTAAAGTAGATAAATAATGATAAATAATAAACAGAGAAATATAAATCACCTATTTAGGATTCTCAACAGTGTTACAGTTAACCCCCCCCAGCACTAACCTGTTGTGTTTATATGTCTTAACACTTATTAAGACACTTAGCATTGTTGTTTTTCTCAGATGTTGTAGCATGCTTAGAATCACACGCCTGCCAGCTACTTATGCAGGCAACTGGCAATTATGAAACTCGTTCTATTCGTCTCGTAAACTATGAATGCTCTAAACCTGCTCTATCTTATCTTCAGGTACCACAGTGATATATTGCTGCCTCTCCTTCAACAAATGTAGTCTTTGTAAGTCGCTTTGGATAAAAGCGTCTGCCAAATGCCCTAAATGTAAATGTAAATGTAAACTTGAGGGGATCAGCAACCTTCCTGTTGCCAGACAACCGCTCTTATCCCTCCTGAGCTCCTGCCGGCCGCCCCCGTCGCTAGTAAATCAGTTGATTCTCAGTGAATCAGTTTCATTCGTGATTCTCTTCTAAACAGAAGCCGAGTTGGATGGCAATGTAAAAGGGCGCAAGCACACGACCCTGAGCGCCGTGCGGGCGACCCGCAAGGCCCAGGAGGAGCGCAGCGTGTTCGTCAGCGGCTTCCACAAGGACACGTCTCAGACCCAACTCACCGAATACTTCCAGCAGTTCGGAGAGGTGGCCGACGTCATCATCGACAAGGACAAGGTTTGGTGTGAACTGTACTGGAACTACTGGTGGCCAATGTGGGATACCACTTGCTACTTCTGCAGAACCACTGTTTTAAATGGATTTATCTAGCTTTTAATGACAATATCATCATACAGACAGATTGGCGATTCAATTTCAATTTAAAAAATTTTGTATTGCCATTTATTATGGGCCAAAAGTGATTTATGACAATAAACGACGATAAAAGCGGCATGTCATTGCCAGGTGCAGGTCGTAGTAGTAATAATAATAATAATAATAATAATAATATAACATGCGTTTTGCTGTTCCAGGGCTTGTACGCCATCGTGCAGTTCTGCGAGATTGACAGCCAGCTGGGGGCGCTGTCCCGGCCGGCGCACCAGCTGGGCGGCGAGCGGCTCCGCGTGAAGCCTCGCGAGAAGAAGGGATTCATGCTCTTCAACAAGAAGAAGACCGACTTCAAGAACCTGCAGGAGGTCCTGGAGAGGCTCAAGCCGACGCTGGACCAGGCCGAGACCGTAAGCGTCCGGGCTCCTCCTGCAGAACCGTATATAGAAAGTGTATCAGAACATCTTTCGTTAGATGAGACTGTTAGGCGTCCATATCGTGGGGATTCTAGATCCCAGATCTATAATCCAGATGTGTTGTTCCCCCAGGTGAGTGCGCAGATGCAGTGTGTGCTGGAGCGACTCCAGCTGACGGAGAACAAGAAGAAGGCCAGAGAGCTGCTGGTTCAGCTCATCCAGGAGGTCACCGTGGAGTTCTTCCCCGGTGAATCCTCGTTGTTCTGGACGTCTCAGAAGACGAGAGCGCAAACGGGTTGCCTGGTTTTTATTGAAGATAATGAAACCACACTTGGTTTAGTTCACCGTCTTCAGCCTCCCCCAGTGGTCATCCCTGAACAGTATACCTGACCCTAACCCTATAAGACACACTTGTAGAGTCACTTACTTTCAGTTCCATGTATATCTTTAGATAAAGACATCTTTTATTACCGTCTGTTGTGGTTAGATGCGTATTTTGTCTGTAAATTAATATATAATGCTGTATTTTGTGATTTATATTGCTAGTTGTGGTTCCTATTCTATTTACTGTTATGTTTCTGCCTTGAGCTAAGCAACTGTGTCTTTGTCTTGGTGTTTTCCAGACAGCCAGATCCTGCCGTTCGGCTCGTCTGTGAACACATTTGGGATCCACTCCTGTGACCTGGACCTGTTCCTGGACCTGGAAAACACCAAGACGTTCCAGGCCCGTGCCAAGGCCTCCGCAGAACCGGTGCGTTCGGGGGAAACCTTTGGATCTGTCAGGAAGTCTGTCATTTGGTGGATGAACCCGACTTCAACTGGTCACCTCTCGCTCTCTTTCTCTCTCTCTCTCAATCTGTCTCTCTCTCTGTCTCAATGTCTTTCTTTGTTTCTCTCTGTCTCTCTGTCTGTCTGTCTCTTTGTCTGTCTGTCTGTCTGTCTCTCTCTGTTTCTGTCTCTCTCTCTCCTTCATCCTTCCTTTCTCTCTCTCTCTCTCTCCCTCCCTCCCTCCTCCAGGCGGCGGAGGCCTCCTCGGACGACGGCCGCTCCGAGGACTCCATCCTGTCGGACGTCGACCTGTCCACGGCGTCGCCCGCCGAGCTGCTGGAGCTGGTGGCGGCCATCTTGCGGAAGTGCGTGCCGGGCGTGAACAAGGTGCAGGCGGTGACCAGCGCCCGGCTGCCTGTCGTCAAGTTCCACTACCACAAGCTGGACCTGCAGGGCGACGTCAGCATCAACAACAGGTGAGGACCACCCGGGGGTCTTCACGATGAGCCATCCTGCGGTCCTCTGGGCTGCACTAAATCACTCCCAGAATGTACTTTTGGCTCTTCACAAGTTACAGCTTTTTTTAATCAAGGTAGTGTCCGCGATCTCATTCTTTCGGTCGCTAGCCAAAGCTCGTGACCATAGGTGAGGGTTGGAACGTAGCTGGACCTGTAGATCTTCACCACGACGGACCGGTACGGCGCCCGCGTTACTGCAGACGCCGCACCGATCCGTCTGTCCATCTCCCGCTCCATTTTGCCCTCACTTGTGAACAAGACCTCAGACATCCGGAGGGAGCTCGGAGTAGAGCCGCTGCTCCTCCGCGTCGAAAGGAGTCAGCTGAGGTGGTTCGGGCATCTGATTAGGATGCCCCCCGGGCGCCTCCCTTTGGAGGTTTTCCGGGCACGTCCAGCTGGGAGGAGACCCCGGGGCAGACCCAGAACCACCCGCTGGAGAGATTACATATCTCGTCTGGCCTGGGAACGCCTCGGGATCCCCCAGGAGGAACTAGAGAGTGTGGCTGGTGGAGAAGGAAGCCTGGGGGGCCCTGCTTAGCCGGCTGCCACCGCGACCCGACCCCGGATAAGAGGAGGAGGAGGAGGAGAATGGATGGATGGAGTGTTGAAATCAGTGGGCAGCTGATGTTCGGGTTATTTTATATTCTAAACTAAACTAAAGTCCCTTTCCTTTCCACCCCCCATCCCGTCTCCCCCCGGCGGTGCCCAGGCTGGCGGTGAGGAACACTCGATTCCTGCAGCTGTGCTCAGGGCTGGACGCTCGGCTGAGACCGCTGGTCTACACCGTGCGCTACTGGGCCAAGCAGAAGCGGGTGGCAGGTAAAGGCCCCGCCCCCGACTCCACCCACCCCCCACCGGCACGTGGCCCCAAGTGTCACCGGCGGTGTTTGCCCACCGGGTGGCAGTAGAAGCTCCTCGCTGGGTTAAATTGATCGTCCGGGAACTTTATGGCCAAATTAAAGAGACACTGAAATTGCATCCTCGTACCTCAAGCTTGATTGTATTCTGCAGAGACGAACAACACACACACACACACACACACACACACACACACACACACACACACACACACACACACACACACACACACACACACACACACCTCTCACTACAATTGTAATAAACTGTGAAAGTGTTGCTTCTAATGGTTCTAATTCAGTGCATTTTATTTGCCCCGACTCGTGACTCTTCTTTTGACGGGACAGGAAACGTAGGCGGCGCCGGTCCGCTGCTCAACAACTACGCCCTGACGCTGCTGGTGATCTTCTTTCTGCAAAATACCGACCCCCCGGTCCTTCCCACCGTGGACCAGCTCAGAGACATGGCCTGTAAGTCCGTCGCATCACCGTGGTTACGCACATCACATCTCACCTCACCTCACCCTCGTCTGGGCTACAAGAACCCAGCAGTCCTACTGTGTTACAGCAGAACCTCTGATCAGTCCTACTGTGTTACAACAGAACTTCTGATCAGTCCTACTGTGTTACAACAGAACCTCTGATCAGTCCTACTGTGTTACAACAGAACCTCTGATCAGTCCTACTGTGTTACAACAGAACCTCTGATCAGTCCTACTGTGTTACAACAGAACCTCTGATCAGTCCTACTGTGTTACAGCAGAACCTCTGATCAGTCCTACTGTGTTACAACAGAACCTCTGATCAGTCCTACTGTGTTACAACAGAACCTCTGATCGGTCCTACTGTGTTACAACAGAACCTCTGATCAGTCCTACTGTGTTACAACAGAACCTCTGATCAGTCCTACTGTGTTACAGCAGAACCTCTGATCGGTCCTACTGTGTTACAGCAGAACCTCTGATCGGTCCTACTGTGTTACAACAGAACCTCTGATCGGTCCTACTGTGTTACAACAGAACCTCTGATCGGTCCTACTGTGTTACAACAGAACCTCTGATCGGTCCTACTGTGTTACAGCAGAACCTCTGATCGGTCCTACTGTGTTACAACAGAACCTCTGATCGGTCCTACTGTGTTACAGCAGAACCTCTGATCGGTCCTACTGTGTTACAGCAGAACCTCTGATCGGTCCTACTGTGTTACAACAGAACCTCTGATCGGTCCTACTGTGTTACAGCAGAACCTCTGATCGGTCCTACTGTGTTACAACAGAACCTCTGATCGGTCCTACTGTGTTACAGCAGAACCTCTGATCGGTCCTACTGTGTTACAACAGAACCTCTGATCGGTCCTACTGTGTTACAGCAGAACCTCTGATCGGTCCTACTGTGTTACAACAGAACCTCTGATCGGTCCTACTGTGTTACAGCAGAACCTCTGATCGGTCCTACTGTGTTACAACAGAACCTCTGATCGGTCCTACTGTGTTACAGCAGAACCTCTGATCGGTCCTACTGTGTTACAACAGAACCTCTGATCGGTCCTACTGTGTTACAACAGAACCTCTGATCGGTCCTACTGTGTTACAACAGAACCTCTGATCGGTCCTACTGTGTTACAACAGAACCTCTGATCGGTCCTACTGTGTTACAGCAGAACCTCTGATCGGTCCTACTGTGTTACAACAGAACCTCTGATCGGTCCTACTGTGTTACAGCAGAACCTCTGATCGGTCCTACTGTGTTACAGCAGAACCTCTGATCGGTCCTACTGTGTTACAACAGAACCTCTGATCGGTCCTACTGTGTTACAACAGAACCTCTGATCAGTCCTACTGTGTTACAACAGAACCTCTGATCGGTCCTACTGTGTTACAGCAGAACCTCTGATCGGTCCTACTGTGTTACAGCAGAACCTCTGATCGGTCCTACTGTGTTACAACAGAACCTCTGATCGGTCCTACTGTGTTACAGCAGAACCTCTGATCGGTCCTACTGTGTTACAGCAGAACCTCTGATCGGTCCTACTGTGTTACAACAGAACCTCTGATCGGTCCTACTGTGTTACAGCAGAACCTCTGATCGGTCCTACTGTGTTACAACAGAACCTCTGATCAGTCCTACTGTGTTACAACAGAACCTCTGATCAGTCCTACTGTGTTACAGCAGAACCTCTGATCAGTCCTACTGTGTTACAACAGAACCTCTGATCAGTCCTACTGTGTTACAGCAGAACCTCTGATCAGTCCTACTGTGTTACAGCAGAACCTCTGATCAGTCCTACTGTGTTACAACAGAACCTCTGATCAGTCCTACTGTGTTACCACCTGTTCTCCCGGCAGGTGAGGAGGAGCAGTGTGTGATCGAGGGTTGGGACTGTACCTTCCCCAGCCAGCCCATCGCCGTCCCCCCCAACGAGAATGACCAGGACCTCAGTAAGTGCGCGGGTTCGAGTCCCGACGGAAGCAAAACTAAAGGAAGAAAACTCACTACCTGGCCGGGTAGCGATGACCGGCAATGGTGTTCTTGGTGTGAGAACAGAAATATTTATTTATGAATATGCTACGAGTGCGACATAGTGACGTATTGACGGCCAACGTGTGGAGCAACGCGGTTTTAAGTGTAACCAAGGAAACAGAATGAAGCTCCAGTCTAAATCTGTTGTTGGTCTCAGATCGCCAACGATTGAACTATCGGGGTCTTTATCGTCGATGGCGGCTGTGCATTTGGGCTCAGCCTTTCTGTTCATCTATTAACACGGTCGGCTTGTCCTTGTGGGGGCGTGTCTACAGGTGTGCTGCTGGCTGCCTTCTTCTCCTTCTACGCCACGTTCGACTTTGCCGGCAACGTGATCTCCCTCAGGGACGGCCGCGCTCTCCCAGTCACCTCCTTCCTCAGCCAGGCCAGGAAGGAGGCTCAGGAGGAGGAGCCCATGGAGGAGGAGCAGCAACCCCGCCAGCCCCACCGCCAGGCGCCCAAGCTGGGGCCCCTCAACCTCCTGGACCCCTTCGAGCTCTCCCACAACGTGGCGGGGAACCTGAGCGACCGCAGCCAGCGCAACTTCCAGAAGGAGTGTCAGGACGCGGAGAAGTACTGCCGCAGCTTCCAGTACCTCCGCAAGTCCACCAAGGGCAAGGAGTGGGGGCTGGCGCGTCTCTTCGCGCTCGTCGGTCCTCTCTCCTCTCTCCTCTCACTCTCACTCTCCCTCTCTTTCTCTCTCTTCTCCCCCTCCCTCCCTCGCCTTTCTCTGGTCTCCGCCGACGTACGCGCTCCGCAAATCAGGCCGCGCCGGCGCTCAGGCGGCCTCTCCACTCTCTCTCCCCCTCTCCTGTCTCGCTCTGTCACTCTCTCTCTCTCTCTCTCTCTCCCTCTCTCTCTCTCTCTCCCTCTCTCTCTCTCCCTCTCCCTCTCTCTCTCTCTCTCTCTCTCTCTCCCCTCTCTCTCTCTCTCTCTCTCTCTCTCTCTCTCTCTCTCTCTCTCTCTCTCTCTCTCTCTCTCTCTCTCTCTCTCTCTCTCTCGTGCTGTCTCTCTCTGTCTCGTGTGTGAGACGCACGCGCTGTGTCGCTCGCTCCTCCTCCCGCTCCTGCTGCTGCTCGGCGGTTCATGGCAGCACGCAGGCGACTACTGGGTGGAGTCTCAACTACGCTCGGCTAGCGACGCAGCTGGTCTACCCTGCACAGGTGCGGGGCCGTGACTCGGTGGGTCTGCGGCCAGCATCGGAGAGCCGATCCCGCCAGGCCGAAGCACTTGGCCCCTTGTCCATTCGCAGTGACAGCGGCGTGGCGGGGCCGCCGGGCAGCCCTCGGGGTCCCGCGGCCAAGAGGCCCCTGTCCTCCTCGGAGGGCAGCGACGCCTCGCCGTCCCCGCGGGAGAAGAAGCCCAGGCTGGGCGGCGGGCCCAAGGCCGGCGGCAGCGGCCCCTGCTGGACGTGGAGCCAGAGCCACGCGGTGTGGGCGGGCCGCCGCAAGGTGAGGAGGGAGATGGCGAAGGCGACGGCGGAGGCGGACTCCCGGCCGGAGGGCAGCAGCGTGGAGCTGGAGGTCCTGGTGACGGAGCGCATGGCGAGGACGGAGCCGCCGCTGAAGGCGCCGCTGGTGTTCGGGGTCCAGGCCCGGCTGGTCGGCACCAAGGCCGTGGTCCGGGTCCGCCCGCGCGGCCAGGGGAGGGAGCACTTCCACGACTTCTTCCATTTCTTGGATGTCTTCTTGCCCAAGATGGTTGACACTCTCCTGGAGAAAGATCAGTAGAACGGGAAGCGAGTCAACAAGAAACACGGTTCAACATTCGTGTCTAAAATATCGAGGATTATTTTTGTATTTTGCTACTAAAGGTGAAAAGTCGTAGCGCCGCTAAACGAAAGCTTATTTCCTGTACTGTGCTTCGGTGAATAATTAAGAAGATGTTGACCGTAGTCTCGCAATGTTGTTTGTTTTTGATAAACTACAGAAATAAAGCACGTTTGGTTTTTTGTTTTGTGTTGAAATATTTAACTCAAATAATAAACTTTTGGGATGCATTGTTCACCGTATGGTTCATGACTCAATGCATTGAATTGTCACAAGAGTGTATATATATTTAAATAAAGTTTCCACCCGTCTCCCGGCCTCACTGGGGAACTTTGGTCCTTTTAATTAACGGAGCGACAGTGAAACTCGGTTACTGCCTCCTGTCCTCGTTAAGACTGGCGGTCGTCAGAGGAACCTCCTCACGGTCTCCTCACACGGCGAGGTGTCCGCGGAGGAGCCGGCCTTCACTGTTCAGCGCCGCACCGCGCAACTCGATTGGTTCCAGAGCGACGTACTTTAATCACGTCCCGCTGATGAGCTGTGGGTAAATGAGTCCTACTAACAGGACTAGGCTAGGATCGGTGGTTCAATGGTGGACGGATGGATGGGTGATGGACTCTGATTTTATTGTCTTGGTTTACCTGAAGGGACCTCCCACATCATTGGGGTGTCTGTTGGTGTCCTCCTGGCTGCTGCTGCTGCTGCTGCTGTTGGAGTCGTTCTGTACAGGAGGAGGAAGGGTGAGTGAACCAAACTCTTCAGGAGGACCAACACCTCAACTCCACCTGCTCCTCCAACGTTGTGTCCACAGTGGAGTTGTGGCGTTAGGAACATGAAAGTCCAGTAACATTAGGATATGTACCACAGTTACAACACTCACCATCTCTCTTGATCCTCAGATCCAGACAAGCTCCCAAAGACAGCCAGTGAGTAAAATGTGTTTTTATTACAGTTCTGCTCTTAGCATGAACACAACGACCAACACAGAGACCTTGGTGACTTCAGTATCCAATGAGAGTCTAGCTCACTGGACTCTACAGCTCTGTTGCTCTAGATCCATGGAGCTCACTGGACTCTACAGCTCTGTTGCTCTAGATCCATGGAGCTCACTGGACTCTACAGCTCTGTTGCTCTAGATCCATGGAGCTCACTGGACTCTACAGCTCTGTTGCTCTAGATCCATGGAGCTCACTGGACTCTACAGCTCTGTTGCTCTAGATCCATGGAGCTCACTGGACTCTACAGCTCTGTTGCTCTAGATCCATGGAGCTCACTGGACTCTACAGCTCTGTTGCTCTAGATCCATGGAGCTCACTGGACTCTACAGCTCTGTTGCTCTAGATCCATGGAGCTCACTGGACTCTACAGCTCTGTTGCTCTAGATCCATGGAGCTCACTGGACTCTACAGCTCTGTTGCTCTAGATCCATGGAGCTCACTGGACTCTACAGCTCTGTTGCTCTAGATCCATGTAGCTCACTGGACTCTACAGCTCTGTTGCTCTAGATCCATTAACCTTGTAACTATGAATGCTGTAAACCTGCTCTATTCTTATCTTTATGTACCACAGTGATATATTGCTGTCTCTCCTTCAACTAATGTACTCTTTGTAAGTCGCTTTGGATAAAAGCCTCAAAGCCAAATGCCCCTCAATGTAAATGTAAATGTAAATGTAAATGTAAGTCTAAGCAAGATCTACTGGTCTAAGACTGACTGTAGGTCACTTTGTGGCAGGTGGAGGTTGTGTTCAGACGGTACCGACCTCGTACAGGTGCCGGTCCCGGTGGGTGGCGGACACCAGGCTCCTGGGGGAACACGGTGGGCAGCAGCGTTACGGGTCGGTGGGCTCACACACACACTCACTCACACACACACACACACACACACACACACACACACACACACACACACACACACACACACACACACACACACACACACACACACACACACACACACACACACACTCACTCACTCACACACTCACTCACTCACTCCCACGCTGACCTGCCACAGGCCATGTGGTGCTGTTGGGGCAGGGTGATACCCAGCAGCAGGGCGGCGTAGCGGGCGGCCATCTTGTTCCGAGCCAGCTCCACCCTCAGCCCCGCCTCCTCCTCCGCCGGAGACACGCGCTGCTCTCTGGGCGGAGTCAAGAAAAGAGAGGGAGGGAGGAGGGAAGGAGAGGAGGGAAGGATGGAGGGAGGGGAGAGAGGGAAGGAGGGAGGGTTAGAGGGAGGGAGCGAGAGAGGGAGGGAGGGAGGGAGGGAGGGAGGGGAGAGAGGGAGGGAGAGAGAGAGGGAGGGAGGGAGAGGGGAGGGAGGAGGAGAGGAGGATGGATGGAGGGAGGGAGAGAGAGGAGAGAGGGAAGGGAGGGAGAGAGGGAGAGAGAGAGGGAGGGAGGGAGGAGAGGAGGGATGGAGGGAGGGGAGAGGGAGGGAGGGAGGAGAGGGAGGAGGGAGGGAGAGAGAGGAGAGGAGGGAGGGAGAGGAGGGAGAGAGAGAGGAGAGGATGGATGGAGGGAGGGGAGAGAGAAGGAGGGAGGGGAGAGAGGGAGGAGAGGGAGGGAGGGAGGGAGAGAGAGGAGAGGAGGGAGGAGAGGGAGGGAGAGAGAGAGGAGAGGATGGATGGAGGGAGGGGAGAGAGGGAAGGAGGGAGGGTTAGAGGGAGGGAGCGAGAGAGGGAGGGAGGGAGGGAGAGGGAGGGGAGAGAGGGAGGGAGGGAGGGAGGGAGGGAGGAGGGAGGAGAGGATGGATGGAGGGAGGGGAGAGAGGGAGGGATGGAGGAGAGAAGGGAGGAGAGGGAGGGAGGGAGAGAGAGAGGAAAGGATGGATGGAGGGAGGGGAGAGAGAGAGAGACGGAGGGAGGGAGGGAGGAGGAGAGGGAGGGAGGGAGGAGAGGAGGGAAGGAGGGAGGGATGGAGGGAGGGAGGGAGGGGAGAGAGGAGAGAGTGAGGGAGGGAGGGAGGGCGAAGAGAGGGATGGAGAAGGGTGGAGGAGAAGACGAGGATGTGAGGTGACGAGCGAGGGAGGAAAGAGAGGAGGTGAAGAGAGTCTACATTACGTACGCCATGAGGGGGCGGGGTCTGCTCTGCAGGGCCCGCTGGTCCAGGAAGCACGAAACGTAGAGGAGCACCGCCCACAGGAAGTCATCCAGCTCCTGACTCCTGGCAGTCAGGGAGGAGGAGGAGGAGGAGGAGGAGGAGGAAGAAGAGGAGGAGAGGAGGAGTAGAGGGAGGAGGTCCTCTATTGAACTTTACCCTCATCAACGCATGTTAGCGTGTGTGTGTGTGTGTGTGTTAGCGTGTGTGTGTGTGTGTGTGTTGTGTGTGTGTGTGTGTGTGTAGTGTGTGTGTGTTAGCGTGTGTGTGTGTGTGTTAGCATTAGCGTGTGTGTATGTGTGTGTGTGTGCTAGCGTGTGTGTGCTGTGCGTGTGTTAGTAGCGTGAGTGTGTGTGTGTGTGTGTTAGCGAGTGTGCGTGTGTTGTGTGTGTGTGTGTGTGTGTGTGTGTGTGTGTTACTTCAACACGTCCAGGAGACAGGGTGGGACAGGCAGGTGGTGTTTCTCCAGCAACAGACCGACCGCCGCCTCTGAAAACACCAAAAAACAACGAATCAGGACGACAGCCGGGAGTTGGTCTGGGAACCTTTAATCTCACGATAACACTTATGATGCTGTTTGTGTTGATGATTCCATTCAGGTGTTCTATGCTTTTATTCATTTGCTTCAATCCCCTTATTTATGTCTGTTTTTATATTTGATCCTTCCTGTGTTCATCTAACTCTGTAAAGCACTTTGGTCAGCGTTTGTTGTTTTTAAATGTGTTCTAGAAATGAACTTGACTTGACTTGACTTGACATGCGTTCAATTAACTTGACTTAACGTGTCACTTGTGTTTGACGTTCTCCAGGGTGACGTGCTGCTGGCCCCTCTGGCCCCTCTGGCCCCTCTGAGGAATATCATTTGGAGATGTATTTATACAGATGCACAGGCACTCTTGTTCCTATACTACCGTGGGTTTGTGTGCTTTGGTGGTCATAGACGCACACAACTGTGAAAACTCTCTTAATGTTCTGTTTAGCGTCCTTAAAGATCAGCTTTCTCTGTCTCAGTCCAACTAAAACCAAACTCAAAGTGTTCGCTGTCAAACGGAGCGAGCCGTGTGCAAAGGGTGTTGCCTAGCAACGGCTAACCCTTACTGTTCCTTGAGTCTTTTGCACGCTGACCTCTGACCTGAGCCAATAAACGTGACTAAATGACATGAGTGAACAATCTGCTAAGATTATTGACAGTACATGACAACACACAATTATTTATGACAGATATTTTATTGACAGAATAAGCCAAAGGAAGACAACAGTGATAACTTTAGAATCCAATTCCCCCAAAATCACAAACAATTTTCAAGAAATAACATGAATCAGCCAAACAATGTGATTCTCAAGCTAGCAGAACTCTAAAATAATATATTTTTAATCAATGTTCAAACTCTACTTAATTTCAGTTTAAAATGCTCCCACCGAGTCTGTCCAACATCTTGATTGAGAGAAAAAATCTTTAAACATGATTTTAAACATCTTAAATATGATAAAACTATAAAACATAACTCAAACGTTCTAAAGTGAAGCGGCGGGAACCGAAGCAAAATGGCCGTCGCCGGGCGAGATGGTGTTGCCATGGTTTCCAAGCATCAGTCACAGATTGGAGATTTAAGTCAGTGAGTTCATCAAGTCAATCTCAAATACACACATTTCATTTATTGACACTTTTTTATGGATTGAATGTTGCTTTCAAAGTGAAAGTAAGTATGAATGTTATTATTATTATTATTATTATTATTATTATTATTATAGCATCTGAAGCTGAAACCCCAAGCCTGTTTGTAAGGATTATAAATGACCAGCAATCCTCTCCCTGCTGGTTCAGGAAGCTGAACGTGAGAAGCCTCTTCAGGGTTCAACGCTAAACAGCCAGGAAGCACAAGTCAGGATTAAACCATCACTAGTCAACATACCACTGATATACTGATACAATATTACTGTCAATATATTACTGTGATGAAGTACTGTTCAAATATTACTGTGATGATGTACTACTGCAGTAATGTACTGTAAAGATATTGATGTCACAGAATACTGACTTTGTGGTCAGAGGTTGGACCTCAGGAGGCGGATTCTGTTCCTCTGTGTTCTCAGAGCTGACAACAGAACCTGGTAAGTAGAACGAGAGGAGTTCATCACAGACCACATAACAACACCTGACAACACATAACAACACATAACAACACCTGACAACACATAACAACACATAACAACACATAACAACACCTGACAACACATAACAACACATAACAACACCTGACAACACATAACAACACCTGACAACACATAACAACACCTGACAACACCTAACAACACATAACAACACCTGACAACACATAACAACACATAACAACACCTGACAACACATAACAACACATAACAACACCTGACAACACATAACAACACCTGACAACACATAACAACACCTGACAACACATAACAACACATAACAACACCTGACAACACCTGACAACACATAACAACACCTGACAACACATAACAACACCTGACAACACATAACAACACCTGACAACACATAACAACACCTGACAACACATAACAACACCTGACAACACATAACAACACATAACAACACCTGACAACACATAACAACACATAACAACACATAACAACACCTGACAACACATAACAACACCTAACAACACATAACAACACATAACAACACCTGACAACACATAACAACACATAACAACACCTGACAACACATAACAACACCTGACAACACATAACAACACCTGACAACACATAACAACACATAACAACACCTGACAACACATAACAACACCTGACAACACATAACAACACCTGACAACACATAACAACACCTGACAACACATAACAACACATAACAACACATAACAACACCTGACAACACATAACAACACCTGACAACACATAACAACACATAACAACACATAACAACACCTGACAACACATAACAACACCTGACAACACATAACAACACATAACAACACCTGACAACACATAACAACACCTGACAACACATAACAACACCTGACAACACATAACAACACATAACAACACCTGACAACACATAACAACACCTGACAACACATAACAACACCTGACAACACATAACAACACCTAACAACACATAACAACACCTGACAACACATAACAACACCTAACAACACCTGACAACACATAACAACACCTGACAACACCTGACAACACCTCCCTCTGGGCCGCACCCACAAGACTCTCGGGATCTGAAGGAGCTCATGAGCTTCCTCTGAGTGCATTAGCCACGGACACTTTATTGGCCCTTTAGCGCGTCACCACTCCTCTGCGCTGTTTGCCCTCCCAGGGCGGCAGCATCCGGGTAATGAGTTGGTCTTGGCCACGACGCTGTTGTGTTTCGCAATTGACTTTTTATTTTTAATTTTTATTTTTTTACGGCCCTGAAGAGCAGAGAGGCCGAGGGTTTGATAGCCGGGGTTTAGGATCACCCGAATGACCAACGCTTGATGGGGAGGGGCTTCACGGGTGGGAGGAGCTTCACGGGTGGGAGGAGCTTCACGGGTTACATGTGAGATTCCCTTTGTTACGATGAGGGATGGAGACACTGAGCTTGACGTGAGACTATCCCTGTACAGCACGATGTTATATTGCACATATACGGTAATATGATATTGTACTGCACATATGCTGTCATATACGGTAATATAATGGTATACTCCACATATATTTGTACTGTATCGCTATGTAACCTGGCACAAGAATTTCCTTCGGGATAAATAAAGTTCTATTCTATTCTATTCATATGCTGTCATATAGGGTAATATCATGTTATACTGCACATATACTGTCATATACAGTAAGTCAGTTTATTTATCGAGCACATTGATCTGGTGATCGGTCACCAGATCTGAGGGGTCGGGAGGTGGAAGAGCTTTAAGAGATATAACCTGGAGCCAGCGCCTGTAGTGCTTTGTAATGTAATATAAAGTTAGACTGCACATACACTTACTGGCTTTTCAGAAGCATTTCTTGATTTTCTTCCATTTCCTCCCTCCTTTGTAAACTGTTGACAACACATTACAGGGACGCTTCCAAATAAAAAAATGCCAATTGTTGGGGATTTCACCCTCAGCGGTCTCTCTCTCTCTCTCTCTCTCTCTCTCCCTCTCTCTCTCTCTCTCTCTCTCTCTCTGTGTCTCTCCCAGAGGAGCCCGTCGCTAACATGAAACATAAACGTGTCGTTCGTTTGGCACGAAGACGAAGACTTCCCTCCAATCTGTTCTCTGATCGGAAAGGGAAACTTGAGCAGCGCTAAAGAATCAAATGGTGAATACGTGTCATCGCTGTGTGTGTCTTTACTGCTACCACCAGCCTTACGCTATATATTTCAATTCAATTCAATTTTATTTGTATAGCCCTTAATCACAAGACAGTCTCAAAGGGCTTTACAGGCCAGATTGTTATGGGCCAAACGTGATTCATGACACCCCCCTAGCCCCGCCCCCCTAAGGGCAAGAAACGACTCCCTTAATTAACAAGGTTTATATAACGTTTCTAAAACACACCTCTGGGTGTAGTGAGAGTTTATGAAGCAGTGGAGTTTGATTGAGCTAAGATATGATAATTATCATTTTGAATACAATTGACGAGGTGAATTAGCATACAACATACTTGCTTATTATATACAATACAATAGACGTTCTTGTATAAATCCTGCCTGGATGGTTTCAGCAGAACCGTCAGGTGAACAAGTTTTATCGGGGATCAGGCAGCATCAGCGTCTGGCGTCGGGCGACAGCGCTCGCCCAGATAAGGGCCGCGCTACGCGAGCACGCTAGCGTCCGAGCGGCGAAGCAGGAACGTCTCAGAGATAAAGAAATGCCACCGCGCTCGTAAAGCGGTAAAAACTTAGGCAATTGGCCTAATGTCAGCACTTGAGACCGTAATGGTGCTTAGACTGGCGACAGCTTAATGAAGTGTGTGTGTGTGTGTGGTACACCAATAGCTTAAAGAAATCATTTGATCCGTTTATCAGGAAGAAAAAAAAAGCCTCTCCATGATCAATCAATAGCTGAATGCAGGATTGAGCGCAGAAACGCTGAACTCAGGAGATCTCCTGCCTGCGGTGACCTCTGACCTCTCATAATGACGACAATGATGAACCACGTCAGAGCTCAGATGATGAGTCTGTTGAAGGCCAAAGGTGTAGGGGCAGCGATAAAGACCATATATATATACAGTATATATATATACAGTATATATATATATATATATATGTATGTTTCATGACTTAATGGCACCACTTGTCTTCAGGTATTGGAAGTTGAGATTGATTGAGTAAAACACATCGCAGACAGAGAAGACATGAGAGGGGCCACGTTTATCCAGACATTACATTTACATTTAGGGTGTGGGAGGGTGAGGGAGGGAGGAAGGGTGAGGGAGGGAGGGATGGAGGGTGGGGGAGGGTGAGGGAGGGAGGAAGGGTGAGGATGAGGGAGGCAGTGAGATGTCTGAGGCATGAGTCAGTGGCGTGGGGAGGGAGTAGGGGGAGTAGGGGGAGTAGGGGAGTAGGGAGGGCATTGGGGAGGCATGGGGGAGGGTGTGGGGGAGACGGTTGATAGTGGACCAATAAATGCATGAAAAAGACAAATGCATGAGTGTGTTTATCTGTGGTCTCCGGGGGGAGGGACGGGGGAGTCTACTTCCTCTCCCCTTGAGTATATAAGGAGGAGCAGGAGGAGCAGGAGCAGGAGGAGGAGGAGGTCACTCGTCAACAGATCACTGCTGCGCTGAACAAACAACAACAACAACAACAACAAAATGTAAGTTATGGTTTATCTACTTGTTGTTCTGTTTGGCCTGTGCTTTAGAACACTTCATGGAGAATTATTTGATGTAAAGTACTGTAGTTGTAGTGATGAAGAATTAACACTAAATAAAAATGAATCGACCATAGGGTCATAGTGAGTGAGATGTATTTATTTTATTTTATTAACTCACAGCGGTAGCTTGAATGTGGCCAATTATGACAAAATACAAATAAGTAAATAAAAAGTGACATTCCACACTGGACTATAGTTGAAGTGATCTCTGCAGTTTCAATACAACATCCAATCTGTCTCTTTCTAAACAAATGTTTAATTCATAACCATGCATAGTTTGCACAACGGTTCATTCTGTATTCTATTGTTATTTTGCTTTTGCTTATTGTATTTTATAGCCTATTTCTATCGTATTTATGCCTCATTCATATGTCTTAACCCTGTTTGATGCCCTATACTCTCCACTAGACTGCTCATTCTCATTTTATGCCATTTCTTTCCCCATTTCATTTACATTTAGGACATTTATCAGACGTTTTTATCCAAAGCGACTTACAAAGAGTACATTTGTTGAAGGAGAGACAGCAATATATCACTGTGGTACATAAAGATAAGAATAGAGCAGGTTTAGAGCATTCATAGTTACAAGGTTAATAGAACGAGTTTCATAATTGCTAGGTTGCCTGCATAATAGCTGGGATAAGAACATATAATATGATATATATACAGTATAACATATAATATGATATATATACAGTATAATATGATATATATACAGTATAACATATAATATGATATATATACAGTATAACATATCATAATAGCTGAGATAAGAACATATAATATGATATATATACAGTATAACATATAATATGATATATATACAGTATAACATATAATATGATATATATATACAGTATAACATATAATATGATATATATACAGTATAACATATAATATGATATATATATACAGTATAACATATAATATGATATATATACAGTATAACATATAATATGATATATATACAGTATAACATATAATATGATATATATACAGTATAACATATAATATGATATATATACAGTATAACATATAATATGATATATATATAACATATAATATGATATATATACAGTATAACATATAATATGATATATATACAGTATAACATATAATATATATATACAGTATAATATAACATATAATATGATATATATACAGTATAACATATAATATGATATATATACAGTATAACATATAATATGATATATATACAGTATAACATATAATATGATATATATACAGTATAACATATAATATGATATATATACAGTATAACATATAATATGATATATATACAGTATAACATATAATATGATATATATACAGTATAACATATCATATATATACAGTATAACATATAATATGATATATATACAGTATAACATATAATATGATATATATACAGTATAACATATCATATATATATACAGTATAACATATCATATATATACAGTATAACATATAATATGATATATATACAGTATAACATATAATATGATATATACAGTATAACATATAATATGATATATATACAGTATAACATATAATATGATATATATACAGTATAACATATAATATGATATATATACAGTATAACATATAATATGATATATATACAGTATAACATATAATATGATATATATACAGTATAACATATAATATGATATATATACAGTATAACATATAATATGATATATATACAGTATAACATATAATATGATATATATACAGTATAACATATAATGATATATATACAGTATAACATATAATATGATATATATACAGTATAACATATAATATGATATATATACAGTATAACATATAATATGATATATATACAGTATAACATATAATATGATATATATACAGTATAACATATAATATGATATATATACAGTATAACATATAATATGATATATATACAGTATAACATATAATATGATATATATACAGTATAACATATAATATGATATATATACAGTATAACATATAATATGATATATATACAGTATAACATATAATATGATATATATACAGTATAACATATAATATGATATATATACAGTATAACATAATAGCTGGGATAAGAGCAGAAGTGCCATTCTGAGTGCATTACCATGAGATCCAAACCTTGATTCCTTTGCTCTAATGACAATAATAACCTTGACTTGAATGGAATTGAACAGGCCCTGATGTTGTTGTGGTTGTTGTCCGGCAGGATGTCTGTCATGAGGTTGAGTCCGTGGCTGAGTGCGGCCATCCTGCTGTCCTGCGGCCTCCTGCTGTGTTGGAGCGGGGATGCCGACGCCTACCCGCCCAAACCGGAGAGCCCCGGGAGCAACGCTGCCGCCGCAGACTGGGCCCGCTACCACACCGCCCTGCGGCACTACGTCAACCTCATCACCAGACAGCGGTGAGGGAGGCTGCACCACCACCGCCATCGCCACCGCCACCACCGCCACTGCCATCACCGCCATCACCATCATCACCATCACCACCGCCACCGCCACCACCGCCACCATCACCACCACCACCACCTCCTCCTCCACCACCACAACCACCATCACCACAACCTCCACCACCACCTCCATCACATCATACATCACTTCTAGACCTCTGCTCTCTGCTTTTCTGTACTATATGATTACTATTGACTATTTTACCGTGTCGCTACCAGACGCTTTCATCAAAAGCAACTTAAAATGAATTCAGATCCATTAGTCGCTGGGTATGGAAGCCACCTTCTCTATCCTAGAGCTAGGATTCAGTGTGGTGGTCTTTATGATGTTTTCAAAGTGAGTTGTGTTGTGTTGTGTTGTGTTGTGTTGTGTTGTGTTGTGTTGTGTTGTGTTGGTGTAACCCCATCAGTAGTGCTATGGGATGGGGGGGTCTGGCTTTCCTCGGGCTGCAGGATAAAGTTATAAAAGCACATAATGCATCTCAGGAGGCGTCTGGCTCGGGCAGACACACACACACACACACACCAGAACACCAAATTAGGTTCTGCATCCTCTCTCTCTCTCTCTCTCTCTCGCCTGACCTCCTCACATCTTGGGCTCCCATCTCTCTGCTTTTACTGGACTAGTCAGGACAGGTGGCTAGTCAGTCACAGGCTGCGATGTGGTCGTCTGTACATCTCCTTAAGAATAATACACGTAAATAAATATCAACCTGGTTGATAGACACCTCAACACAGGGAGCGTCCTCTGTTGAGAGAGAGAGAGAGAGAGAGAGAGAGAGTGTGTGTGTGCGTTTTTTAATTTAAATTCAAATTTTTGCCTGATTAAATAAGGGTGACATAAATACTTCATGCAGCGTTTTGTGTTGTGTGGTGTGTGTGTGTGTGTGTGTGTGTGTGATGTCTTCAGGTATGGGAAGAGAGCCACCCCAGAACAGGAAGTGGCCTGGTTGCTGTTTGGCTCCAACTCCGACCGAGACACTGAGCCGCGGTGAGAACATCGTTATATAACTTACTTTATAATTCACTATTTTGTAAACTAAACCTCTTTTCACAAAGTCCCTCAAATCTAATCACCCACTCTTTTACTTGCAATGGTTTTATTTTAGCTTCATGGTTTTGTGCAATATATAGAGATAAGATATAGAGATAAGATGAGTCATGTTCCGCTTGTGTGTGTGTGCATGTGTGTGTGCATGTGCGTGTGTGTGTGTGTGTGTGTGTGTGTGCGTGTGTGTGTGTGTGTGTGTGTGTGTGTGTGTGCATGTGTGTGTCTGTGTGTGTGTGTGTGTGTGTGTGTACGATCTATGGCAGCGTTCTGCTTAATGACGTTGTTATTTCTGTTTTTCTCTTTCAGTTCCGAGTACATTGATCAGTGGTGAAACCCCCCCCCCCCCACCCCGCTGACCCCTGACCTCTCATGATCCACCATCCCCCCCCCACTAAATTTTTCTTCTGTTTTGCCAAAAATTGCAAATAATTTGTTAACAAGTGAATCATCACAGAATAAAGACTTTAATAATCACATGAGGTGTGGGTCGTTATTACGCTGCATGGACAGAGCTTAGCTTCCATATTTATGTTCCTAAATGTTCATGTTTTGGTTATAAAATTAATCATAATCGGGTCTATGATTATGTTCAGATTTGTTCCCAGTGGACTTCTCTCCCAGTCCTGGGAAATTCACACATATACATTTACATATACCGTACATATACATTATAAGGATATTGTGATATGAGACTAGATAACATTGGTTTGGATATGGTCATGTGTCATTTTGATATTTCATTTGGCTGCCTTACAGTAAAGTCACGTCAACTGTTCTATTATTTGCCTTATGACACCCTAATATGAAACCCTGACCCCAAAACCAAACCCTCAACTTAAAAATCTATATTTACTTATTTTTCTCTCTACACTTTCACTTCAAACTGTTCATTTTGCACTAAAGTTCTTAATAAAATGAGAAAATAATCCGTATAGTCATTTGTCAATTATTTAATTCACAGTAGTATACAGAATAGGCTTTGCCATGTGGTCATTTTATATAAAATGACCTATATTGGTATAAAATATTCTGACCATATGTCCAGCCCTACTACATGATATATTGCATTAGTTGAAAATGTGTTGAAAAATACATAATTGATCTTATTGATTACCTCTGAGCAGGACAAGTCATGATCTCGTCTGGGAGGTTTCTGGGTGCAGTTCACTCACCCACCTATGGGTGGTGCCAAAGAGCTGGGATATAGGCCTAGTAGTTAAATTCTTATATGCCTAAAATATATTAAGGTTATTATTATTAAGGTATTATAGTATTATAATGCGCTGATGGCAAAATACAATTCTATCAATAAACAGCGGACTTCTATCGGCAAACTCACAGCTTTTGTGGACCTGAGATATTAACTGCATGTTGCTGTAAGAGAAATGTCCCTCAAACCCAATACTGCATTCTCCTCCAGTCTTCTCCTCTTCCTCAGGGACTCTCTCTGTCTCCTTCCTCTCCTTCTCCTTCTCCTTCTCCCTCTCCCTCTCTCTCTCTCTCCCTCTCCCTCTCCCTCTCTCTCTCCCTCTCCCTCTCCCAGCCCTTCATCTCGTACACCGGTAGCCTATAATTAAGCGGAGATAAAACCCACCGTCCGTGTGGGTGGTGGACTGTGCCGTCAAACACCATTCAGACCAAACACAAGGCGAGAGGTTGGAGAACCACCCTGAACACCTCCACCACCACCACCTCCATCACCCCCACCACCACCACCTTCACCATCACCACCACCACCACCTCCATCACCCCCACCACCACCACCTCCACCAGCACCACAACCACCACCAGCACCACCTCCACCACCTTCACCTTCACCACCACCTCCATCACCCCCACCCCCACCAACACCTTCACCTATGATAATTGCACTACAGGCGGACATCAAGGCCTGTCAGTCACGCGAAGAATAATAAGCAATAAGATTGCCTGATTTCTTAAGACCACGCCCCTTGCAATAGAGCCGCCATGATGTCCCACAAACAAAGCTTGTCCCGCGTTGTTGTGTTCATAGATTAGACTACAGATACATTTAGTTAGAACAACATGGTTCTTATATTAGACTACAGATACATTTAGTTAGAGAACGGCTTTATATAGACACAGAATACATTTAGTTAGAACAACACGAGTTCTTATATTGACTACAGATACAATTTAGATAGAAACAACGACGGTCTTATATTAAGAGCTACAGATACATTTAGTTTGAAGCAAATCACGGTTTCTTATATTAGAACTAAATACTTTAGTTAGAACAGCATGTATTTTATATAGACTACATGATACATTTAGTTTAGAACGACGACGGTTTATTATATTGAGACTAAACAGATACATTAAGTTAGAACGACGGTTCTATATTAGAGCTACAGATACATTTAGTTTAGAACAGACACGGTTCTTATATTAGACCTAACAGATCACATTGTAGTGTAGAACAACATGGATTCTTATTTAGACCTACAGATACCTTCTAGTTATAGAACGACACTACGGTATTATATTTAGACTACAGATACATTTAGTAGAACGACACGGTCTAAATATAGACTACAGATATCATTTAGTTAGAACACACGGTTCTTATATTAGACTACAGATACATTTAGTTAGAAACAACATGGTTCTTATATTAGACTACAGATACATTTAGTTAGAACGACCACGGTTCTTATATTAGACTACAGATACATTTAGTTTAGAATCGACATCGTTGGTTTCTTATATTAGACTACAGATACATTTAGTTAGAACAACATGGTTTCTTATATTAGCAACTACAAACATTAGAACAACACGTTCTTAAAACTACAGATACAATTTAGTTTAGAACAACACGGTTCTTATATTAGACTACAGATACATTTAAGTTAGAACGATCACGTTCTTATATTAGCACTACAGATACATTTAGTTAGAACACATGGTTCTTTATATTAGACTACAGATACATTCTATTAGAACAACACGCGTTCTTATATTAGACTACAGATACATTTAGTTAGAACAACATGGTTCTTATATTAGACTACAGATACATTTAGTTTAGAACAACCGTGGTTCCTTATATTAGACTACAGATACATTTAGTTAGAAACGAACTGGTTCTTATATTAGACTACAGATACATTTAGTTAGGAACAACATGCGTTCTTATATTAGACTACAGATACATTTAGTTAGAACAACATGGTTCTTATATTAGACTACAGATCACATTTAGTTAGACAACATGGTTCTTATATTAGGACTACAGATAACATTTAGTTAGAAACAACATGGTTCTTATATTAGACTACACGATACATTTAAAATAAAACAACACGGTTCTTAATTAGACTACAGATACATTAGTTAGAACAACACGGTTCTTATATTAGACTACAGATACATTTAGTTAGAACGACACGAGGTTTTATATCTAACTAACAGATTACATTTAGTTAGAACACTTGGTTCTTATATTAGACTACAGATACATTAGTTAGGACAACACGGTTCTATATATTAGACTAACAGATACAGTTAGATTAGAACACACGGTTCTTAATTAGTAACTAAAACATTTAGTTAGAAAGAAACCACGGTTCTTATTATTAGACTACAGATACATTAGTAAACACACACGGCTTCTTATATTAGACTACAGATACATTTAGTTAGAACACACGGTTCTTATATTAGACTACAGATACATTTAGTTAAAAACGTTGGGTTCATAGATTAGACTACAGATACATTTAGTTAGAACGACACGGTTCTTATATTAGACTACAGATACATTTAGTTAGAACGACACGGTTCTTATATTAGACTACAGATACATTTAGTTAGAACGACACGGTTCTTATATTAGACTACAGATACATTTAGTTAGAACAACATGGTTCTTATATTAGACTACAGATACATTTAGTTAGAACAACACGGTTCTTATATTAGACTACAGATACATTTAGTTAGAACAACACGGTTCTTAGATGCACTTGGGGAACGTGCAATAATGACCACAGATATCCACAGAGATTACAGGGAGCGCGTTTCATCCAGATCCATGCAGTCTGCAGGACTTGTTTTTAATACATGGATAGAGATTATGTATTTTACATTTGGACAACTACATATGACCTCATAGAGACATTGGACCTCATTCTGGAACATTTTCTTAAGTGTCTTCTTAATTGTCTTCTTACGAACTTCGTAAGAACAAACTTAAGAAATCTGCCCGCCGGATTCATGAACGCGGGGAGATGTGTTCTTAAATGTGTTCTTAAATGTGTTCTTAAACCTCCAAAGTGTTCTCAGCTGCACGCCCCCGATGAGGAACTCCACTGATTCTTAAATGGAACGCGTGCTGTACACCTGAATTTGCATACAGACACGCCCCGCCAGCTCCTTATAAGGGCAACAACAGGGCCGTGTGCACACAGTCACATGTCACATGTCACACGCAACATCATACCAGTAAGATGAGCAGTGGAATGTTTCTCCACGCAACATCATACCAGTAAGACGAGCAGTGGAATGTTTCTCCACGCAACATCATACCAGTAAGATGAGCAGTGGAATGTTTCTCCACGCAACATCATACCAGTAAGATGAGCAGTGGAATGTTTCTCCACGCAACATCATACCAGTAAGATGAGCAGTGGAATGTTTCTCCACGCAACATCATACCAGTAAGATGAGCAGTGGAATGTTTCTCCACGCAACATCATACCAGTAAGATGAGCAGTGGAATGTTTCTCCACTGGTTCTTACAATGTACACACTAAGCAAGATAAAGAAAATAGAACCAACAATGAAAATTACAGCGTATTTGCGCATTCTTGGCGCAATATCTGTGATGTCCACCAATGTCCAAAACAACAATACGTCCTTGGGCCCGAATGTATATTATGTATATTATGTATATTATGTACATTATGTATATTATGTATATAATGTATATTATGTATATTATGTATATTATGTATATTATGTATATTATGTATATCATGTACATTCTGAACATGATGTACATAATGTATATTATTAGAATGTACATGATATACATAATATACATTATGTACATTATGTATATAATGTATATTATGTATATTATGTATATTATGTACATGATATACATTATGTACATTATGTATATTATTAGAATGTACATGATATACATTATGTACATTATGTATATTATTAGAATGTACATGATATACATTATGTACATATTATTATAATTATTTACATCCGAGGATGTCTGCAGAATTGATGTGAACACAATCACCAATGATTTCTCATAAATTCAGCTCTTAAGAACATGGGTGCTCTCCCAATAGGACGCTACGACTGCTTTTCCGCTTCTTAAATCCTGTTCTTAGCTAAGAACCAATCCCAGATAAGAAACCATTCAGGAATGACACAATTGTCCCGGGAACTTCGTAAGTGGAGTTAAGAAGACATTTCTTCTTAACTTTTTCTTAACTGCGTTCCAGAATGAGGTCCATTGTTATTTAATGAGTAAGATAAGTTATTTGTACAGCCGAACTAGCCTGAGCACGACGACCGTCCCTGTCCTGTGGACAACATCATGCCTGGTTCCTGTCCCCAAGAAAAGACACGCAAGCAGCCACAGTGACTACTGACCTGTGGCCTTGACCTCACATGTGATGAAGTCGCCGGAGAGGCTCGTCCTGAAGCACATCCGTGCGCTAGTCCAACCATCACTGGACCC
>PIJE02001503.1:93880-125635 GCA_002895965.2 Coryphaenoides rupestris | reverse complement strand
TAAAACGGGCCACCATACCCAGAACGGGCTTTATGGATTCTTTATCCTTTTCTCCCTCCAGGTCAGCCAGACTGGCATATTCTGTTTCCATTTTCTGGAACAAAAAATGGGGAGGGGAAATATCCTCTTTTTTAATTTCTAGACTGAACGTGTTTTGCTCCGGGAGTCAAGTTTGTCCCATTCCGTTTCCCAGTCAACCTCTACTGGGATGCTATCCTGGGGTAGGTGTCGATGTACCGTAAATTGCTAATCGATTGCTATAGATCGTCTGAGTTACTGTGAGCTTATCCCACATCTCCCCTTTTTTTCCTTTGCACTTTATCTCCACGGTCACCGTTTTCGTGACCGCCCGCAGTCCCCCGTCAGGACTAGCCATGGTCCCTGAAGTTATCTAATCTTCCCCAAATGCATGGGTTACCATTTCTCAGGCTGGGACCGAGTCTCCCTTTTTCACTCCAATCCCCCCTAGAGCTTCTCATGAATCCAAACCTGAGGCGTCTAGCTGTTACTATTGCAGTATACTGTGCCCTGATCACCTGGCTCCTTTTGATAGGAGGAAATATCATCCCCGCCCGGTAGACCATATAGGCTGCTTGTTTGTTTACAGCATTGCTGCCGGGGTCACAGGAGATTACCCCGTATGTTGTGACCCCACAACATCGTTTTGGGTTCCCATATCGGTGATTTATTCGGCATACGTTATACCTAAGGCCAACTTTCATGAAGCATTTTGTACATAATTTTACAACATCCCGCTAGCTCCGCCCCTTTATCGGGTTGCAGATTTCCTTTTGGGAGAGCTTTATCCCCAGTCGGCCTATTTTCTCTAGGTCCCTTCCAAATTAGGTCAAAGACCTGTTTCTCGCATAGAACACAACTCCCTGGTTCATAGGGTTCCCAGGTCAACATCTGTAATGGGTAAAGTGCATATTCCTGTTGGTATTAGGTTCTTGAAGTAGATTGTCTTTACGACAGGCAATCCTGGTAAACTATATGGCAGGAGGGAGACCCCTTCCTCCACCAGTTATACATGAAGGTGACCTCTTCCTGGACCGGTCATAAAGATAAGCAGCTGGGGAGGAGGTTAAGTGAACCGAGAATGTTTATACAGGGGACAGAGATTCCTTGGGCAGGAAACCCCACCCCATGTGAACTAGGTATTCGGAGGGCAAGGGAAGGGGGTTTATGGCTGTCCCCAGAACCCCCTGGGGTGAAAAGTGTGCTTAAAAGGGTCATGTGAATATCTGTTTGGCACTCACTCTGCTAGAGAGGAGTCTGGTGGATGCATCCATTAAATACTCTTAATTCCTACAAGTATTTTGTCTGTTTAGACTCATTCGCCTCGGACGCAATTATTTTATCGGAGAATTGCCACGACAATTTGGGGGCTCGTCCGGGATTTCTAACTTGAGTCTTTTCAGCCTAGTCTCCCAGGTGAACCGTGCACGGCCGGTGACTTGGGTCCCGGAGCTCTACCTCCTGCCAGTGACTGTAACCAGCATACTGGAGTGAGACGAGGGTGCCTGGGAGATGGACTGAGGATATCTCAATAAGAAATCCTGAAGGAAAAAAGAACACGGCGAATGAGATCAATACTTGTGCAAATTAAGATCCGCTATTTTTAGGAAAATAGTGGGCAAAGGCTGACCGGGGCCGGACAGGTACAAAGTACGAAGACTCGCTATATTCGCGAAAGGACAGACGGGTTTATTAATAGTTTTGGAAACATTAATCGAATAAAGATAGGGTATCCCGTAGGTTACTAGGATCGAGGTAACAGTACGGTAAAGCGAGCGGATCCAATGAGAATGGAACAAGAGTGAACCGTACCGGGATTGAGGTACTGCGAGGCCTTGATAACTAATAGAAGATAACTAATATATAGCAAAGATAAAAGCGCTCAAAGAGAAAAATAATTATAATAGGAGGGGTATAATAATAATAATAATACAATTATTAATGATGATAATAATAATTAGTAGGGTGCCCGGATCTAAAATGGGAAATAGGAATTCAGGAGTAACCGGGGCAGCCGAGGTAATGTTGGAGAAACATGGTGAAATGGCACTAGAAGGGTTTACAATATTGGAGGAAAAAGGGTTTTCCAGAAATTGGGAGTTTATGATTGGAGAAATTGAAGGAATTAGAGGATGTGTTATTAGTCGGAAAAGAAAAATAAAGTGTGAAAACGTGTTGGTATGCATTTCATTTGCATACCAACGCAGGGGATGACAACCCGCAGCCAAACACAGACCCGGCGATCGGTCCAGCTGGCTTACGCACCAACCAAAGCGGCAGCAGCTGCGGGTCGATCGAGGGCTCAGATGGACACAAAAGTCAAAGGCGGGAAGGATGGACAGTGTTGTGGTGCGCTCCTCCCCAGAGCGCACCACGTCATCACCAGCGGCTCGGGATCCCAGCCCGAACAGTCCCGAGACTCCCGAGCGAGCAAGACACGCCCTGCGGAGGCGAGTCCGTGGGGCACCAGGTGTAGCGGATTGTAATCAAGACACCGCAGATACTTAAGCCCGTCCTGAACAATGAAACTTTGCTAGAACGTACTACCCCCTCGTCACTAGCTCCCCGGTGTTCTCCTTCCTCGCTCCTACGTCTTCCTCGTCTCCGTGATTACCCTCGTCGATCCCGTGTCCTCCTCGATCCTCGCTCCAGTGTCTCCCTCGTCATTCTACGGACCCCTACCCTCCTCGGACCCTCTCCACGCGCCTCTACCTGGACTCCCCTTTTCCCGCGGACGGACCCCCACAGAACCCCCTGACCACCGGACTGCCCCCGACTCTCCTTAAGCCCCTTGCTAAGTATTTTTGTTTGTTAGATTAGTTTCATTCCCTTTTGGATTGCATGCAACTTTCACAACTCCATGTGGAACTCGCCACTGCATTCACCCAGGTCACCGAGTGAACTTGTCCTCGAGACTACCTATCTGTCCGGTGACCTGGGTGAATGCAGTGGCGAGTTCCACATGGAGTTGTGAAAGTTGCATGCAATCCAAAAGGGAATGAAACTAATCTAACAAACAAAAATACTTAGCAAGGGGCTTAAGGAGAGTCGGGGGCAGTCCGGTGGTCAGGGGGTTCTGTGGGGGTCCGTCCGCGGGAAAAGGGGAGTCCAGGTAGAGGCGCGTGGAGAGGGTCCGAGGAGGGTAGGGGTCCGTAGAATGACGAGGGAGACACTGGAGCGAGGATCGAGGAGGACACGGGATCGACGAGGGTAATCACGGAGACGAGGAAGACGTAGGAGCGAGGAAGGAGAACACCGGGGAGCTAGTGACGCGGGGGTAGTACGTTCTAGCAAGTTTCATTGTTCAGGACGGGCTTAAGTATCTGCGGTGTCTTGATTACAATCCGCTACACCTGGTGCCCCACGGACTCGCCTCCGCAGGGCGTGTCTTCGCTCGCTCGGGAGTCTCGGGACTGTTCGGGCTGGGATCCCGAGCCGCTGGTGATGACGTGGTGCGCTCTGGGGAGGAGCGCACCACAACACTGTCCATCCTTCCCGCCTTTGACTTTTGTGTCCATCTGAGCCCTCGATCGACCCGCAGCTGCTGCCGCTTTGGTTGGTGCGTAAGCCAGCTGGACCGATCGCCGGGTCTGTGTTTGGCTGCGGGTTGTCATCCCCTGCGTTGGTATGCAAATGAAATGCATACCAACACGTTTTTCACACTTTATTTTTCTTTTCGACTAATAACACATCCTCTAATTCCTTCAATTTCTCCAATCATAAACTCCCAATTTCTGGAAAACCCTTTTTCCTCCAATATTGTAAACCCTTCTAGTGCCATTTCACCATGTTTCTCCAACATTACCTCGGCTGCCCCGGTTACTCCTGAATTCCTATTTCCCATTTTAGATCCGGGCACCCTACTAATTATTATTATCATCATTAATAATTGTATTATTATTATTATTATACCCCTCCTATTCTAATTATTTTTCTCTTTGAGCGCTTTTATCTTTGCTATATATTAGTTATCTTCTATTAGTTATCAAGGCCTCGCAGTACCTCAATCCCGGTACGGTTCACTCTTGTTCCATTTCCTATTGGATCCGCTCACTTTACCATACTGTTACCTCGATCCTAGTAACCTACGGGATACCCTATCTTTATTCGATTAATGTTTCCAAAACTATTAATAAACCCGTCTGTCCTTTCGCGAATATAGCGAGTCTTCGTACTTTGTACCTGTCCGGCCCCCGGTCAGCCTTTGCCCACTATTTTCCTAAAAATAGCGGATCTTAATTTGCACAAGTATTGATCTCATTCGCCGTGTTCTTTTTTCCTTCAGGATTTCTTATTGAGATATCCTGAGTCCATCTCCCAGGCACCCTTGTCTCACTCCAGTATGCTGATTACAGTCACTGGCAGGAGGTAGAGCTCCAGGACCCAAGTCACCGGCCGTGCACTGTTCACCTGGGAGACTAGGCTGAAAAGACTCAAGTTAGAAAATCCCGGACGAGCCCCCCAAATTGTCGTGGCAATTCTCCGAATAAAAATAATTGCGTCCGAGCGAATGAGTCTAAACAGACAAAATACTTGTAGGAATTAGAGGTATTTAATGGATGCATCCACCAGACTCCTCTCTAGCAGAGTGAGTGCCAAACGATATTCACATGACCCTTTAAGCACACTTTTCACCCCAGGGGGTTCTGGGGACAGCCATAAACCCCCTTCCCTTGCCCTCCGAATACCTAGTTCACATGGGGTGGGGTTCCTGCCCAAGGAATCTCTGTCCCCTGTATAAACATTCTCGGTTCACTTAACCTCCCCCCAGCTGCTTATCTTTATGACCGGTCCAGGAAGAGGTCACCTTCATGTATAACTGGTGGAGGAAGGGGTCTCCCTCCTGCCATATAGTTTACCAGGATTGCCTGTCGTAAAGACAATCTACTTCAAGAACCTAATACCAACAGGAATATGCACTTTTACCCATTACAGATGTTGACCTGGGAACCCTATGAACCAGGGAGTTGTGTTCTATGCGAGAAACAGGTCTTTGACCTAATTTGGAAGGGACCTAGAGAAAATAGGCCGACTGGGGATAAAGCTCTCCCAAAAGGAAATCTGCAACCCGATAAAGGGGCGGAGCTAGCGGGATGTTGTAAAATTACATTATGTACAAAATGCTTCATGAAAGTTGGCCTTAGGTATAACGTATGCCGAATAAATCACCGATATGGGAACCCAAAACGATGTTGTGGGGTCACAACATACGGGGTAATCTCCTGTGACCCCGGCAGCAATGCTGTAAACAAACAAGCAGCCTATATGGTCTACCGGGCGGGGATGATATTTCCTCCTATCAAAAGGAGCCAGGTGATCAGGGCACAGTATACTGCAATAGTAACAGCTAGACGCCTCAGGTTTGGATTCATGAGAAGCTCTAGGGGCTCTCCAATCAGCCTTGGCGAACTAGTGGATGATGAACTCAGGGGGATTGGAGTGAAAAAGGGAGACTCGGTCCCAGCCTGAGAAATGGTAACCCATGCATTTGGGGAAGATTGGATAACTTCAGGGACCATGGCTAGTCCTGACGGGGGACTGCGGGCGGTCACGAAAACGGTGACCGTGGAGATAAAGTGCAAAGGAAAAAAAGGGGAGATGTGGGATAAGCTCACAGTAACTCAGACGATCTATAGCAATCGATTAGCAATTTACGGTACATCGACACCTACCCCAGGATAGCATCCCAGTAGAGGTTGACTGGGAAACGGAATGGGCCAAACTTGACTCCCGGAGCAAAACACGTTCAGTCTAGAAATTAAAAAAGAGGATATTTCCCCTCCCCATTTTTTGTTCCAGAAAATGGAAACAGAATATGCCAGTCTGGCTGACCTGGAGGGAGAAAAGGATAAAGAATCCATAAAGCCCGTTCTGGGTATGGTGGCCCGTTTAAGACCAGGGAGAAGAGAATTGTGTTTTATAAAATGGATAGTACTCCCAATCCTTCTGGGATATGCTATATTCCTGGGATTCATTGTCTCCAATACGGAGGAAATGAGATGGGAATATAGCAGAGAAAACAGGGTGTATGATGGAACAGCTATCCATCCATCCATCCATCCATCCATTTTCGTCCACTTATCCGGGGTCGGGTCGCGGTGGCAGCCGGCTTAGCAGGCCCCCCCAGGCTTCCTTCTCCCCAGCCACACGCTCTAGTTCCTCCTGGGGGGTCCCGAGGCGTTCCCAGGCCAGACGAGATATGTAATCCCTCCAGCGAGTTCTGGGTCTGCCCCGGGGTCTCCTCCCAGTTGGACGTGCCCGGAAAACCTCCAAAGGGAGTCGCCCGGGGGGCATCCTAATCAATTGTCGAACCTCAGCTCCAGGAGGAACAATGCGGATTCCGTCCTGACCGTGGAACAGTGGACCAGCTCTTTACCCTCGCAGGGTTGTTGGGGGGCGCATGGGAGTTTGCCCATCCAGTCTACATGTGCTTTGTGGACTTGGAGAAGGCCTATGACCGTGTCCCCCGGGGAATCATGTGGGGGGTACTACGGGAGTATGGGGTACCGGGGCCGTTGGTACATGCCATTTGGTCCCTGTACGAACAAAGTGCGAGCTGCGTCCGTATTCTCGGCACAAAGTCAAGCATGTTCTCAGTGGGTGTTGGACTCCGCCAAGGTTGTCCCCTGTCACCGGTTCTGTTCGTGATCTTCATGGACAGAATCTCAAGGCGCAGCCGAGGTGAGGAGAGTGTCCGGTTTGGGGACCTCAGAATTGCATCTCTGCTCTTTGCAGATGATGTGGTTCTGTTGGCTACATCAGACCGTGACCTCCAGCATGCACTGGGGCGGTTTGCAGCCGAGTGTGAAGCGGTCGGGATGAGAGTCAGCACCTCCAAGTCTGAGGCCATGGTTCTCTGCCGGAAAACGGTGGAGTAATGGTACTAGCCTATGGTGTCAATTAGAAGACCCATCCGAACCATAGTACGGCAGCCTGGTCAATTTTACGGGGCAAAGAAACTTGACCACTCTCTCTATCAGAGGGGAAGATAAGCAACACATACGGCAACTTGTCGAGATGGTATGGGAGACACCGATTAGGAAAAAGGCAGCTAGGAATCTGGGGTATAGCAGACTACCTCGGTCGACCCCAGGGCGGTGCCAACACTGTGCTTTAGAAAAAGAACGAGAAATTGGGGAATTCTTTAACTGGACCTATCATGTAACTAGCTCCAATAGCCTGGGTCGAAAAGCTAATGGGGGAAAGGCAACATGGCATCCTGGGTGTTTTTTGAATAATAGAACTACAGATGGAAAACATTGGGAATGATTTAATACTCTCCCAAATATGAATAGTGAGAAGGTACAGGCATGGCACGACAACACAAATATCTCGTCGGAAGGGTTTGGTAGATGGGAGAATAGATGGTACCAATGCTTGTCCGAAAAAGTAAATGTGTCTGGTTTCTGGGGATTCTATAATTACCCAAGGATACGAGTGGCAGGTTCCGATAAAGGAAGTTGGAATGGTACAACGGGGAAATGGTTAGAGAATGAATTTGGGTCAGTCCAAGAAACAGTTGGAAGTAGGCAAGGAAATCCGGAAGCGCTTTGTGCAACCGATGCTGGGTGCGACTTGGGTGGGATACGATATAAGAAAGACGAACCAACTACATTTCTACCATATGTACCAGGGGGCAGCTCAAAATGGGTGGAAATGATACAGGCATGCGTGGATCAATTAGAAGTGAAAAGGAATGATTCCACGAATAATTTTAAGACAAAATTGGAAAGATTCTGGATACAACAGTGGGTAAGCCTAATGACTGGTGCGTCCACCTCTGGGAGCAGTAACCGCAAGTATGCAACAAATAAAGACATGGACAACTTGGGAGCGAGTAATTTATCTTTACCATATATAATAATGAATGCCCAGGACGGGAATAAAACCACCTATCGGATGTTAAGGGAAGGACGTTATGATTCCCAGGATGGGAATGGTATGGTCCACATACGAAAAACATAATGTAATGAATTTGCAATGGAATGAGGGAACGGAGATTCGATGGAAAACTCTATATGACTATGATAGAAACAGAGACGAACAAATAAGATCAGGATACAATTGGCAAGGAAGTCAGGTGGAGACTCGCACAATGACAGGTAGCATGTTAGAAAGAAATGGGGACCGATGGATTAGTAGGCCCTACCGGAGTAGGTTTAAAAACGGGACCACAGGCAAGTTGTTATGCTAACCTAGAGGTATATGGACATAAAGGTTGGGACTATTCTGTGAAGGACTTCTTCTTGGCCTCATGGAGAGGACTGGAGTTGGGGGCCAAGATTGCTGTGAAAGCCACAGTAGAAGTAGTCGTAACGGTGGTGAAAGAAGTGGCAAAGTTGGCTACCGATTACATTCTTTTGCCTATATGGAATGCCATAAAGGGCCCGTTAATATATGCAGCGGTGTGCCTGATGGTATTTATAATCATCCTTAGTTTACTCCGTTTTGGCTTGCCCCTTCTATTAGGGTAATCTGTGCAAGAGGCAGAAACGAGGAAAAAGGAGGGTGTTCGTTGGAGAGGGGGCAGAGACTGAACGCGATAAGTAACGAGTGGAAGTAACTCAGAGCCATTCTCCGACTCCTCAGAACCTCCGGCGGAGACCTCAGCCTCATTATGAACAGTACTAAGGCTAATGTTACTGAGACCCCGACGGGATCTCACTTTCACTCAACGGCAGACATGGTAAAGATGATATTCTTATCCATAATATTCATGATATTTTCGTTTCAAAGAGGATGGAAACAATATGTTTGGAAAACTTTGATATATATAACATTAAATGTGTGCAGGCTTAAGATAGTAGGGAAGCATAGGTCTTTGTCGGGTATAATATTCCTAGCCCTAGGGGAATAATGGGATGGATTCAATTAAATGGTGGAATCCTGCAGTATATTTTGTAGGGTTTGTTTGTACCGTGGAACAATTCGTAACTATAATAGACACTGACCTAGGTTTGCCCTTGGAAATAGGGACATATGTGACCAAGACTATACGAGTAATAATATTTTTGGCTCGTCTACATTACAAAAGACCTTTGTTGAAGTCGGTCATTAGATGACTATTCGTACAATGGGTAACGTTAGGTATTATATGCATAATACCTAGTTTGTCTAGAACTACCAGTTGTATATCCGATTATAATGTATGTATATTATATTACGGGTAGGGCCTCAAAGAGGAGAACAGACAGACATATTGCGGGTTTATATAGAACTTCAAATGCCCAAAATGTCTGAGACCGTGTGTCGAGATGATATCCCTAGAACATGGGGAAGGAATAAACCTCCCCAACACGAGGGATTACTTTAACCAATAATTTTATGAATGTTACAGGACATCTCAGGCGGTATGAATGGAGCCATGAGACTGGCTTATCAGCCCCAAATCCAGGTGGGGGATCGGAAGCTAAAGAAAAGAGAGAAAAGCAAGGGTAACTTGTAATAGAATGGGGAAGAAGGCCCGAGTAGCGGTGGAGCTTCCTTGGGAGGTTACACCTGCTCCTGCAAAATCGGGTAATGAAGAAAAGAAAAACAAAGTACAGACTTTGGATTGGCGGGAAATGGCCGCATTAACTTTAGATTGTTCTATGGATGGGGGTATTGGGGAGAAAGGGTCCGAACAAACATCATGGGGTGATATGGTGGAGCAAGAGGAGAAGATTCAATTACAACCTGATTATCAGGAATACGACACCCACATTGGGTCTCCATGGAAAGAGCCTGTCCTTTGGTAGCCATAGCTCAACCTTCCATAGAAAATTCAGCTGAGTATTCTCACTCCATGCAACCAGTGACAGCGATTAAGTTCTTTACCCTAAGTACCGCGAGCTTGGAAATTTACGATCACGGCTAGGGCAGTAAAAATGAATAGGAACACTTTAGAATCCCCAATGCAGTGGGAAAAGATTCGAATGATAAAATTCGGTCCAAGTGAAGTACCTTATATTCAGTACCTTAGCAAGAGAAGTCAGATTATTCATCAAGACCATTCCCGACTGGTTAAATTGCTGAGGAATCGACCAGTAGTGACAGCAGCAGTAGGGTGGACATAGGAACCTGTGGATGTAGCAATATTTAAGCATAAGAATGGGAAATATTGGTGTCGCTGTATGTCTACGGTCAGCGGTCAAGAAGTGTGTGTCTTCGAACCTCATTCCTGGTACAAAGAACCAGAACCGGCCATTAACGGAAAGAAACGAAGAAAACGACATGCACTCACCCATCCCACCATGGTGTTAGGAAAAATAGTAATTTAGTCAGCATATGTCATAGGGAGGGTGTTGAATGATGCCCATAGCAATGCATAATTCTGTATGACATATGTTTACATTTACATTTAGGGCATTTGGCAGACGCTTTTATCCAAAGCGACTTACAAAGAGTACATTTGTTGAAGGAGAGGCAGCAATATATCACTGTGGTACCTGAAGATAAGAATAGAGCTGTTTTCGAGCATTCCTATTTACGAGACGAGTAGAACGAGTTTCATAATTGCCAAGTTGCCTGCATAAGTAGCTGGGCAGGCGTGCAATTCTAAGCATGATACAATATCTGAGAATATGTGACTATAATTCTGTATTTCTTTAGCAATGCATAATTCTGTGTAGCATGTGTGACTGATTGTGTATGTATGTATTTCTTTGACATGACACCAGCGAAGGGCCTGAACTTGTTGTGAACCTATGTCCTGTGTTTTTTTATGTACCGGGGTCTCGCCTGCAGCAGAGGCACGACGGTGGAGGTGGAGGCGCCTCACGCCTCACAACACACACACACACTTATAACTTATAACATATGTCACATATAACATATGTGACTATAATTCTGTATTAATTAATCATTCTGTATTTCTTAGTAATTCTGTGTAGCATGTGTGACTGATTTGTGACTGATGTATAACATATAAGGTTTATTTCTTTGACACGACACCAGCGAAGGGCCTGAACTTGTTTGTGAACCTATTTCCTTTATTTTTTTTATGTACTGGGGTTTCGCCTGCGACGAGGCATAGTAGTGGAGGCGCCTCACGCCTCACAACACACACACATACTTATTTCTTTGACAATGCATAATTCTGTATTTCTTAGTAATTCTGTATGGCCATGTGTGACTGTGAAGCTGAGAGCCTATCGTGGCGTTGTTTCTTGGAAACAGACAAAGCTCAAACGAACGAAGCTTCGCCTGTAAGACGCAATTGACCTCACACACACACACGTTCCTCCTTATAATTCTTATATTCTTATATTAAGTGTTTGATAATGCATTAATTCTGTATTTCTTCATAATTCTGTATTTCTTGGTCATACCGTATAACATGTATAACATAATTCTTATATTATGAAGTGTTTTGATTAACGCATAATTCTGTATTTCTTGGTAATACCTTATAACATATATAACATAATTCTTATATTATGAAGTGTTTTGATTAACGCATAATTCTGTATTTCTTGGTAATACCTTATAACATATATAACATAATTCTTATATTATGAAGTGTTTTGATTAATGCATAATTCTGTATTTCTTGGTAATACCTTATAACATATATAACATAATTCTTATATTATGAAGTGTTTTGATTAATGCATAATTCTGTATTTTTTTGTAATTTTGTATAACATATGTGACTCAAAGGCCAAGAAGTTATTATAACTTTAGTTCTTGGAACCTTATTACCAAAGCTTCGCTTACAACGCGGCATGACAATGTATAATTTTGTATTTCTTGGAAACCTAATTTTTGATACCAAGGCTACGCACCCAACACGAACACAACATGTATATCCTGCCATAGGTGTGATATGCAAACTAGACGCCCAGGCATGAATCTGTACGCAATGGAAAGTACAGAGGACGCGGTCAACGGGCATTGAAAAAAAATAGATATACGAGCCTGCGCACGCAGATACCCAATCTTGGGGTATAAAGATAGGGACTCCGGAGGCGGAGGAGAGACTCGGACGTCAGACAGACGAGAGCTGGGAGGTTACCTATTATCAGACTCAGTTCTTTTAAGAACTAACCCTCGAAAGAGGCTAACTTAGCACCCTGAATAAGGGATATTAGAATAGGACACTCTAAACAGAGGAAGATAATATAGATAAACTTTAAATACCATTACATACATCGCTTCGCTTTGCTTATTATTTTGATATAACCCGTTTAACAAAAGAATAAAACTAATCCCACCTTGTAAATAAGGAACTGGGATTAAACCAAAACCGGGTGTAGAACCAATCCATTATTGAGCCCTCTCCAAGACCACTGAGATATTGAAGACTGAGACATCAGATCGACACCAGCGCCCCAAAGGTGAGTGTACGCGAAACCTAACGGATACAAGTTGGTTGGTTTTAGGTATTGATTAAACCTCAGCTGTAACAACCGTTGTAAGAGGTTGAGGAGTACCCATGTGTAAGACTATACAGGAAGTAAGTCTATATATGGGGGGGAGAACTTGTCAAGTGGGTCACAAAACAAATCCTAACGAGTACCTGCCTAGCAGAAATGGACAGTAATATCGGGAAATGAAATGAGGCCTAAATACTGAGTGCGATACAATCCTCCGAAGGGACGCGAGGTATTATATTAGTTGGTGTCAACTAATAAATGGCAAGCGTAGTCCATGGGTAGGAATACGGAGAAATCATACAATCGATAGGTAAACCGCGTATTGTCGCATAGTTAATATCGGCCAGAGAGGTGGTGAGGCGGAGACGTAGGCCTCGATCATCCCTGAGATCCCCTGTGAAAAGCGAGGGTCGCATTTTCCCAGAGGTTACCGTTTAGCGTGTTTACCGTTTGTACACATAGCACCACCCCACAAACAACCACCACACACACGTCAGTTAAATCCAGTTAATTTATTTACGCCACATAATACATATTTCACGCAGGTCACAACACATACATTTGTATTTCCAGCGCTCACGATTAGTTTTCTTCACCTACTTCCTGTCCGTCCGCAAAGTGGTCCGTGGGGAACGCGTGCCGCATGGAAGCCAGAGCCTTATTCTCTGTTCCGGGACAGTCCATTTGGTTGCTGATGGCGGGGGGTGGCTGAGGTGGAGTTGATTACTCTGTGTGTGGTTGTAATTGTTAATATGATGTATGTCAAAGACTAGGTTTGGGTGTAGGGGTATTTATATCATTATACGATAATGATATAATGTTACAGCTATTTTCTGTTGGTGTTATTTTGTTTGATCATGGGGGTATCACCAAGCCCAGTGGGCTCTCCCAATTAAGAGCTGATTGGCAGGCCTATTTAAACCTGTTGGGAAGATTGGGTGGGGAGAGTAAGGGAAGGCATTTGAGTGGAGACAGCTTGCTGAGAGGCTGTATTCTTTTGCTCTACTTGCTTGTGAATAAACCAGCACCATTTGTGAACTAAAAACTCTCTGAGCCGACTCCTGCTTTATCCAACACCGTGACTCCTTGGTGGCGTTCCGTCTCGCATGTGAGTTGGGGTGTGCAAGAAACCTCTTTCTCACATCCCCTAATAACATAGCGAACACGCAACAACACACACACACACGCACGTGAACACAAACACACATTACGTCATGAAGTTTTGAACTCAGGAGGATAGGGCATCTTTGGGGTGAGTTGGGGTGGGATCTGATTGGACAGTTTTACCATGTCTGGTAGACCAATTAGATCTTCAGAGCTGAACACACAAATGGAACAACAAACTAAGGTAAAAAAACGACAACAACCCTGATCTCCTAGCATGGACAGATTCTATAAACTATATATTTATAGCTCTACATTTGTATAGTTTATGTGATTGAACAACGCAACTACTTGGTTAAGTTACCAAAATACCTTCATTCCTCTTAAAGAGAGCACCCATCTTTTCCCGGTAGGAATAAATGTTGTTTTGATCTTGTATATGCCATTGTTTTTTTTCCTATTTGTTGTTGTGATTTGCACTTCAGGGACACCGTAGATATAGTATCCTCCACCTTCCTCCTTACTACCATTCACACACACACACACGTGCGCACACACACATATGCACACTAACACACACACTGGAAAATTGCTTTAATATGGTAAAGACTTCTGCCAGGGCTTCAAAGGGCTGGAGATGTGCTAAGTGAGGATTGGATTTGGACGCTGCTGGTGTGTGTGGCAGTAAAACCATCTCCTGGGCTTCCCAGCGCTACTGCCTCTCCATGCCGCTCTGAAGGGAATTAGGCTATTAAAAACCACACACACACACGCACGCGCGCGCGCACACACACACACACACACACACACACACACACACACACACAATCATGCACGCACATACACAGACACACACAGACACAGACACACACACACACATATCTATTGCCCGCATATACAGTACATCAAGACACTCACGTTATGAGGCCGGCCACATACTTCAGCAGCCGTATTCAATCTCAAAGAAGAGTCTGGTGGAAACATGGGCAATTCCAATTGCTTGGAACGAGCCAGACCAGGGCTACTCAACTGGCGGCCCGCGGGCCAAATCCGGCACGCAAAATGATTTTGATCCAGCCTGCAAATGACTTATTACAACATAAACAATCTGAATAATTTTTTTTCTGTGCATGAATGTGCCAGTTCAATTTTGAAAGGTAAAAAAAAAAAGTACAACTGCTGTCTACTTCGAAAAGACCAAAGGTAGACGATGAAAATGGACAATTCAACAAGGAGTGGACTGAAATATCTTTTAAGCAATGTGGGACCAAAGTCTGTGTGTTTGATCTGCAACAAGTCTATCACAGTCGCAAAACAATATAATGTGGGAAGCAGTGGCGGGCCGTGCATTTCACACCAAGGCCTTCACTGGTGTCCTACATGAACTAATCCACCTCTTAATGCCATCATTATGACTCCACGGCTATAGAATCCATCAATATTACACAGAAATGCAGTATAACAGGGCGTTGCATCACAAACAGGTATCTCATGTAGCAAGAGAGAATGCCATTACTAAAAGCAAGAAACCCAATTAGGACAATTCAACAAGTCTCTTTTCACTGTAGCCACAGCTGCCATACATACATCATCTCTAGCAGAAGCATCAATATTAACCTAATTAAATAACAAAAATATTAAAACGTTTAAATAAAATGCATTACTCACCAAAACTACTGATTATTTGTACGCAAAGTCCATCCTCCTTTCATTCCTCAAGAAGAGTTCGATTATTCTGTTGTACAGTTTATCTGTGCGTTTCAGTTCCAACAATAAGTCCCTTTCTATGGCCATGGAGGCTAATGCTGAAAGTCGAGTCTGGCCAGTCGTGTTTCTGGAGTAAGTTTTAATTCGCTTCAGGGCGGAGAATGTCCGCTCGACAGAAGCAGTGGACACCGGGATGGTCACCGCCAAACATGCCAATGTGTACAGCTGCGCCATGCTGTCACCCAGATTTTTGTTCTGAAGGAAATCAAGGAGATCAGTGGGACTTTTCCCTTCAAAGTCAGTCATGGCATACATCACAGTCAGTTCTGTTTTCAGCCGGGACAGATCGAACAGTGTTCCGTGACTCTGCGTTAAGCTGGAGAAGGCTGTGTGCGGGAATTTTTTCCGGTATGTCTTGAACTGCTGGGGGTCGAGGAGGGACAGAAACATCAATTGTTCGTGGTCTTGAAATCTATTCCGTATCTGGCAAAGAATGTTGTCCAGAACGTTGCTGTGGAGTTGGTGGTAGTGTGCGCGAACGTCTCCTTTTGCCGGGCCCCTCCGTGCGCTCGGAGCGCTTGAGATGCGCGCAGTGGCCTCGTAGATCTCATCAAACCGGCCCCTCTCTCGCTCAATGGTGTCACAAAACTCCTTCACCCTTGCCAGACAGAATTGTACATCCAATGTTTTGCTCTGAAGTATTGCAAAAAGCACATCTGAATGCTCAAAAATGCCATTAAATGTGTGAAGCAAAAAACAAAACTCAAAATCATCCAGACGTGCATTAAATCCATCAGCACAACGCAAAGCGTCCTCGTCGTACTCATCATGATGTTCCAGTATGTGGTCAAACAGCTCCTTTAGGGCATCTCTCTTCTCAAAGACTGTACTGACCAATCTCGATGTGTATTGCCACCGCGTTGGTGCCACACGAGGAAGACGCCGCTGGCAAATATCGTCCAGTAGTTGCGTGCGCTTAGGGGATCTGGAGAAAAATGCAGCCAGGCCATTGAGGTGGGCAAAAAAGATCTTGCACTCTTTCAGCTTTGAGACCCCTTGAGTCAGTACCAGATTCAGTCGATGTGCATGGCAGTGTATGAATAAGGCAATAGGAGCCCTCTCCTTAACTTTAGCCTGCACCCCATTTAGTCCAGATGACATGACCGCTGCGCCATCGTAACACTGTGCCACAACTTTATCCAGACATTCATATTCCTCCAGGAAACCGACAATAAGAGCAGCAATGTCATCGGCCCGCTTGCCACTAGTTACATCTTCAAATCTGACAAACCGCTCCTTGACACCTGTGTCCGTCACATAACGCAGGACCAGTGCGAGCTGCGCTGCATTACTCGCGTCTGTCGTCTCGTCCACCATAACAGCGACAAACGGTGCTTTATTAATCTCCCTTTTCATCTCTTCTCCCATCACTTCAGCAATAGTACTAATCAGGTCGTTTTGTATTTTGCCTGACGTCCCACAAAACACTTTATTAGTGGTCAGGTGGTAATGCAAGTCCGTGTTGTTTTCAGCAAGGAAAGAAAGAAGCTCCAAATAGTTTCCTCTATTGGTGGATCCGGCGCTTTCATCGTGTCCTCTAAATGAAAGTTCCTGTTTACCCAAAAATATGACACAATCTATCAGTCTTTTCAAGATTTCTCTATTTTTCTTCACCTTTTCGTTGTGGACCTCCGTTTCCCTGCGCACTTGCTCGTTGAGCTGTAGATCCACTCGGGTTTCCCCAAAAGTTTTCAAAAGCACCGTTGCGTGTAAGTGTCCGGCCGTGCTTTGGTGTCTCCCTGCTGCCTTGGTTAGACAACTCAAGTTTGCAAACCCACTGTGGCTCCAAACACCAAGTCGATCAGTTGCAAATAACAGGCATTCCCAGCAATACAATTTGCAGTGCTCCTCGGAGGCTGTGACCCAAGGGTACCGCTCGTAGTTGCTGACTTGAAAGTGGCGGACAAACCCTTTTCCCGGCTGGGACAGACTTGCTAGCTTCGGGGTCGGCCGACCGTTCTTCACAATGTCCAGCTTTTCTTGAAAAGTCCGTCTTGAAAATGGTTTTGTGAGCACATCTGCGACCAAATCAACTTCTTCTCCTCCGTCAGCCATTGTGGGTTGTTAAAACAGCTATTAAATCTACTCGCAAAATATTTTAGTTTGTGCCGGTGGCTATAGATGCTTTGCTGGCTCTGACTAGTACCTCTCTGACCATCCAATCAAAGGACGTGAAAATGCCGCCGTTACTGGACGCCTGCTAGATGGCCTCGGTGTTGCCAACTCGAAATCTGATTGGTTAAAGCAACAGCGTCATTGCCACTTACTTTAAGCTACAGACGCCAGCACTATCGATTCTGAAGGCGTCAAGGCAGATTTCTTTGACCCTGGCAACACATGATGGCTGAAATGTGATTGGATAAAAGCTCTAACATAAACATACACCAGTGGAAGCAGCGCAACCAAGAGAAAGGCTATGAAATGAAGAGAATAGACTATTGGAAATAATTTAATACATATTCATGGCAAAAAATATATTAAAACATAAGTCAGTGATTCTGATAGTGTTTAGGCCAGCAGAGAAGGCCTTGCTGGCCCTGACAGCCCACCACTGGTGGGAAGGCACTGCATCACGCATCACTCGAACTTCAATGGACCATATCCGACGAGTTCAGACGCTCGAGCAATCAAAGTGTAGAGCCTTTCTGCAAATTACCAACAAAGGGTCGCTATAATGGCCCTGTTCGTCTTCACAACAAGAGAGGGGTACCATAGCCTCCCTCTGTGTTGCATGGATTCTCTGTAAAAATAAAATAAACCCCTCATAGATTCGGAAACTGTGAACTACTGCATGCTAGCCGCCCTTGAAGATGTACCCACCAATGACAAGACAACTGCCCGAGGAGTCTAAGCTCTTGCAGCAGATGTGCATGTACAGTATGTAGGATACTTTGATGGACAGTGTTTTTTCCAGAAGATGTGCTTGGACTTCTGTTGAATGTTAACTACATGATCACTTGTTGCCTGATGTATTTATATATACCATTTATATTGCTTGTTTGTTGTATTTGTATAAATAATAAGTACAGAGCAAATTGTTCAATGTTAAAAGGGTCAATGTCTTTTAATCTGCCACATCTATTCACATTTCATTAAATCTGTTAATTTCAATGTATTGTGGCAGTTGGAGAAATAAGAAGCAAATAGTCTTTCACAGTCTTTTTATTGCCTAGCAAAACCTTGAGACACAGACTTACTTAGCATGAAATTTAATGGTCATCAAACCAAACAGCCATGTCAACCATGGTTTCAGTCCTATGTTCCCCAAAACACTTACAACATTAATATATGACTACTAACAATTTAACAACACTGAACAATCATGCATAACACCTTTAGAACTTAATAACGTAATTCTAATTCAAAGTCTGAACACAATGCATGCTGGGAAAGAGGGAGGCACAATGCTAACTGTGTAGTCCTGTCGCTACAGTATTTATCTTTCGAGGTAAAGCTATTTATTGTAAATAATAACATCTTGGATCTGCATCTTGGATAAACAAATTCTGAATAAATTCCTTATGCACAGTATGCAAGTGGTGAAATGGAATAATACTCTTATACCCTTCCCCTAATTTGTTCTGGGCCTCATAAGAAAGTAGTTGAACAGCCCTGGTGTAGCCTGTGTGTCTGTAAGGTGCCTTACAGGCAAATGATGCCTGTCATAATTATAAAGACATGTATTGTTGTTGTTTTGTTTTATTTCTGATTCCCACAATGCTTTGCGCGTGTGACGTGTGCTGCTGTGGGCGGGGCCTTTGAGGAGTGTCTCGCGGAGTATGAAATGTCCAGGGCGGCGAGAACTTTTTTCTTGTTCTCGCAGACCTAGGTGCGAGACGAAACGTCTCGCGGAGTATGGAAAAGCCTTAAGGGACCAACAAGATGTCGCTTATGAATTTGAAAAAAAGTTCTGCTGAGAAAGTTAATTATTATTTGCTTTGTTGAAAAGCTTTTTATAGGCTTCATGTATTGGTTTCAAATATGAATGCCTTTTGTCGTAGCCAGGCTATGTATTCGTTAGTCGTTTTTATTCCGATGCCATTCTATTTTGATCATTTATTTATTTTAAACAACTGTTGAAATGAGTGAGGAGTCCCGTTAAAGTCGTAAGGTTTATGTTAATATGTTTCCAGTGACCATAACTTACACAGCCGTGTAGGCAACAGGCTACACATATCTAGGTAACGTTAGGCGGGAGATGTACCCAGTAGATGGTAACACTGCGCGTGCGCACTTGCTCCAAGTACGGTGTCTCGTAGTGTCCATACAGAGTGCAAACATAATCATTCACTAGAATGATCTACATCCCCTTCCTTTAGTTTGTGCCTTCTACAGAAAACAAAGTGAACGGTTCTGCATTAACTTGCAAAATAATAACATGGCTGTTTAGTTTTAACCTGACAACATTGCCATAGGGAAGGATGTTTAGTAGTAGTTTCAAACAACAATCTTGAAATGTATTCAAACGGTATACAACCACATTATACTGTCATATTGCAAAATTTCACTTTCAGTACACATAACATTCCAAACAAGCACAGGTGAACTAGTGCATGAAATAGCTGTAAACATTTCCAACTAGAAAAATTATGAAAATTCAGTGCACGTCCTTTTTTTTCTTTTCATATCTTTTGTATGTCTGTTCGTCTCTTTTTTTCTTTAATGCATGTATACAACGGCTACACTAGGGACTTCAACTACAAATATAGAGTCCAGTGCAGACTTCTTTCTCCGATTTTTTTTTCATTGTCCTTTTATTGTCTCTAGTCTGCAGCCTATGATAACTCAATGTTCATTGCTCATGTCACAGGTTTTACTGGCACCTTTAACTCCACCCGATACAGCTACACATATAAGGATCTCTCAACACTACTCCACACAGAAGACCAGGACAGGTTGTCGAAAATAGATTTATTTATTACTTCCCACACTGGGCAACATGTATAGGGTCCCCCACACCCTCCCCTACTCAGCACTAATGGGACAGGGGAACTTCCCTCCCTTTGTCAATGGGGGTGGGCGTAAGCTTAGAACCACGAGCAGAACGAGTCACATGACACACGTGATATACACTGCAAACTAATTAATTGGGCAATGCAAACAATCCACCTAGGGCACGACAAAACGGAAAAGTGAAGGCACTCCACTGCACTCAAACAATTGGGCACTGCAAACAGGAACAATAAAAGCACTCTAAAAATGACTAGAGGGAACCCTCCCTGGAACCTAGCCCAACCAGCACCCCCTTAACTTGGGACCCCCAATGGCTATAGAATAAGAGGGGCAACAGACAGACAGACAGACAACATAAAAGTTCAAAGAGTGGGGATCGGCCCTCGGATCCCCACAAAGAAAAAGAAAAAGACCCCCAAACAAAAACTGTCCATTAGTGGCTCCCCGCGATGCCGCTTCCCTCCGCTAGGCACGGTCCTGGTGACGTCACCCACTGCTCCGCGTCCGTGACCAGGGGAGAACGAGTCCGGCAGGAGACCTGGTGGACAGGAGACCCGGTAAACAGGAGACCCGGTGGACAGCTCAGCAGAGAACTGGTTGGGGCTCCACTCCAACTGCGCGGTGTATAGCCTCGTAGTCTCCGATCTCCCCCGCTGTCACCGCCTCCTCGTCCCAATCGACGAACCAGGAATACAGCCCGCCGCGCTTCCCCGTGGAACCAGCAGGCACACACGGACAGGACACGTAAAACAGGACACATAGATTAGAAATTTACTTGAGTAAAAGTCTTAAAGTATCTGATATTTATTGTACTTAAGTATCAAAAGTAATTTTCTGATATTAAATGTACTTAAGTATTGGAAGTAAAAGTAAAAGTAAAAAAAAAAAGTGGCATCAGTCGTTGATTCTACTGACATCCGGGACATGCGGGACTTCTTACGCACGAAACCCACCAGACGCGGACGGACGCTTTCGTGCGCGCGGACTGAACCCACCAGACGCGCAAAGCGCACGCGTACTGCTGCGCACGCGTACTGCTTACAACCAATCTTGTTTTGGTTGTATGCAAAATGTATGACTTGATTTAACTTGATTTAACTTAATATGATGCAGATATTGTGCATATACAATGTATTTCTATGAGATTGCGCACAGGGACGCACGGAAAATATCCGTCCGCCCGCGTACACGAGCGGCCAGTGGGAACCGCGCCATCCGTTAACATGGGAGCGGAAGTAAAGCGCGTGCGCCCGCAGCAGTACGCGTGCGCTTTGCACGTCTGGTGGGTTTCATGCGTAATTCGTCAAACCTGCAGTCTTAACACATTTCTAATGATTTTATTTTGTAGTAACGAGTAACGAAGATGCTTAGGAGAAATGTATCGAGTAAAAGTATACATTTTATTTCGGAAATGTAGTGGAGTAAAAGTGAAAGTTGCCAGAAATATGAATAACGAAGTAAAGTACAGATACGTGAAAATTCTACTTAAGTACAGTAACGAAGTATTTGTACTTCGTTACATTACAACACTGGGTTTATGTGTGAGTTGAACCCCGATCAGTTAACGTTTATCTAAAATGATTGTATGTTTCTAGGGGAAACTGGTGGAGTCAGAAGTTACTAGGGCCCTCGCCCTCCCTCGATGCCGATCTTCAGACGAGTGTCACGCCTCGACCAGCCAGAAGAGGGTGCCTTCAGAGCCTTCAAGCCCCTGACAATCTCCCCAGGAAACCCCATGCCAGGTGATCAGTGGGGTCACCCGGAGCTCGTTGTGTTTGGGCTTTATAAACCCCTGCTTCCGCTCAGTCATGAACATTTGCTCCCAGGAATACTGCTGTGATTCTCGAGACGAGACTCCCACCTGTTGTGGATGACTGTTTAGTTTACCTTTTTGAAGAAATCCTGAGTTGCCATTGAAGGACAATACAGTCTTGTGCTCAGTATGCATTGTGACAACAAGGTTGGATGTCATTTATTTCATATTCGTAGATTAATTGTTTTCATGCATGTGTTAACAACAGGTTGTCAATTTCTCTGGCTCTGTCTTTTAGGTGCTCTGTTTGTGGGGGTAGGGTTGGGGGTGGGCAGGTTAACATGTGATCAGGTCCAAACCATCCAGTCTCCCAGTTCCTCAAACGTCTGTCATGTTGTCAGGGTTTTTACCAGTGAACCCAGGAGCAGACACGAGGCAGGAGACAAGAGTACCGGTAACACCGTTTACTTAGAACAAGAATAATTCAGGTCCGGATACACAAGATATCAATGAACATACAAGACGACTTAGCAAAGACACAATGGGGAAGCAGGGCTTAAATAGGGGAAGCTGGCATGATTATGATGTGCAGCAGCTGTGCGGCAGTCGCAGGCGGCAATCAGCGACACTCCCACCAACCTGCAGCAGAGGGAGGCAGAGAGACACACAGAGACCGACACAGACAGAGACAGAGACAGAAGAGGTGGAAGAGGATGCAGGCTGGGCAGGTGTGACACATGTGAGTGATTGCTTATATTTCTTGTTGTGCCAAATGAATACTTGTAAATATTATAATGTATCCTTGTATATACTATAATGTATCATTGTATATACCAGTGGTGCCCAATACGTCGATCGCGATCGACCGGTCGATCATAAAGGAAGTCCGGGTAGATCTCATGCCATTAAAAAATAAATGAGATGTTATCAATCATCCTCCCTGTGACGTTTGCCACTTGATTGACGTACAGGGCAGCCATTCTGAGATCTCGTCTCTTCTAACACACGGATCACCGCACATGTGCAGTCAACTGCGTTGCCCGATTAATTAGTTTGCAGTGTATATCACGTGTGTCATGTGACTCGTTCTGCTCGTGGTTCTAAGCTTACGCCCACCCCCCCCATTGACAAAGGGAGGGAAGTTCCCCTGCCCCATTAGAGCTGAGTAGGGGAGGGTGTGGGGGACCCTATACATGTTGCCCAGTGTGGGAAGTAATAAATAAATCTATTTTCGACAACCTGTCCTGGTCTTCTGTGTGGAGTAGTGTTGAGAGATCCTTATATGTGTAGCTGTGTCGGGTGGAGTTAAAGGTGCCAGTAAAACCTGTGACACCTTTAAGTGGCGTTGTCGGCAGGATTCCTCTCACACACTGCTCGTACACAGGGGTATCATGGACAGTCAGGATGACGGGGGGGGTCAAACCCTAGTTTGCCAGGAGCATCCGGGTCAAGTGTAGCACCCCAATTTACCCCACTAGCAATGCCCTGGTTTATGTGCTCGCCCTGGGTCCGGAGGTTTACCAGCGAGGTTAGTGGAATTGGCTTTGGGGAGCGGCGGGCACAGATAGAGGCCATATTGAGGGCACAAGGGCTGGTGGAGCGGCAATAGACTGATCTCATCATGGGGTCGCTAGATGGACATGCAAAGAGGGAAGCCATGTTGTTTAGACCAGAACAAAGACACTCACCTGCTTCTTTATGGACTGCATTACAGGGCCGGTTTGGCAGCCTCACCCCTATACCTACTCTCCGGTCCCGTTTCTTCGACTGTAAGCAGAATGGGGAAGAGTCCCTCCCGGATTATCTCCTGCGTACAAGGGAGATATTCGGTCGGTGGCTCAAGTCAGAACCGGATGGATCTGCTAAAGACCAATCCACGCTCTGCCACCAGTTCGTTAAGGGGCTGGGAGAGGGCCCACTGAAACAGGAGCTCCAGAGGCATATGCGACGACAACCAGAAATTACATTTGCTCAGATTAGTGCAGAAGCGGAAGTACTGGCTCAGGAAATGGGAAGTAAAGATTGTCATGTTTGCCGTACTGTTGCCCCCCCATTGTCAGGTGCCTCAGCCACTGTGACCATTGCAGACTTGGAGGATTGGAAGGGAACCATGCGGGCTGAGCTACACCAGGAAATGAAAGAGCAGCTGAACAACCTGACCGAGACCTTGGTGAAGGAGGTTTGGCAACATGCTGGTTCGGCCGTTGCCCCTCCCCAACGTAGAGGTGAACCAAGGGGAAATGTAACGGGGGGACATTACGTCCCTTTTTCCAACCAGAGGAGGACTCAATTTCAGTGGGACGAACAGGGCAGACCTATCTGTTTGGAGTGTGGGCAATCCAGCCATGTCCAATGTAATTGCCCCAGCCAGAGGGGTGAACCGGCCCCGTTAAACCGGAAACCCCGGCCACTGTAGGGCAAGCGGTCTGGGATATAGGCAACGGGAAAGAGGAAAGCCCTGAACAATCCGTTTTTGTTGGGACCTGCCCTCAAGTGGAAGTGGAGGTGAGTGGGATCAAAATACCTTACATGGACACTGGGTCCCAAGTAACCATGTGCAGTCTCAGTTTCTTTCAGAAGTGGCTTGGCCATCTCTCCATCCACGATTCCTCTCGGCTCCATTGGCTCACACTGAAGGCAGCAAATGGCCTCAAGATTCCCTATGTTGGCTATGCTATCGTGGACTTTGTTGTAGGAGGGATACTAGTCCCAGCCAAAGGGATAGTGGTTGTCGAAGATGACTGCATTGGGGCTGACCAAGGGATCCTGGGGATGAATATTATAGGCCACTGCTGGAAGGAGCTGTTTCGCGGCATTTTGCGAGGGGTGACGAGCTTCACTGCCACCATTTTATATTTATATTTATTGCTTATTGTCGTTTTACACTACTTGCTTTTTTTATGCTTTTAATTCTTATTATTATTACTCCTATGTTTCCTGTATGTAACCAACAACCACAGCAAATTCCTCGTATGTGAAAACTACTTGGCGAATAAAGCGATTCTGATTCTGATGGGCCAGGGGCAAGAAAGGCATGGAAGGAGGCCTTTGCTTTCTGTCGCCGGGCTGTACAGACCTGTGAAACCGAAGAACCGACTGGTACCGTACGTCTGTTCAAGAAAGACCCCAACTGCATTCCAGCCAGCTGTGAGAAGCTTCTGTGGGCGAAGGTGGTTGGAGGAAGCCCCTTGCAAGACTATTATGCTCTGGTCGAGGATTCCGGGGCTGGGCCTGGGTGGCAGGTGGCTCGTGCTGTTGTGAGGGTACAAGGGGGGCGGTTGCCTTTACGAGTGTTGAATCTAAATCCGTACCCCCTTGAGCTGCCGAGGAGACGACCACTGGCCAACGTCACCCCTTTGGACCCCATTCAAATATGTGGAGAGCAGGATCTGGTGCTGCGCCCTCAGGGGCCAGGCGAAGTCGAGGTCTCAGTGCGGTCTGTCCAAATGCAGCCGGGAAAGGGCCATAACATCAGCCCACAGCCAGTAGAAGGCCTGGATCCAACGCAACAGGAAAGGTTTGATGCCCTCCTCTCTCGCTGGTCAGGGGTATTCGCTACGGATGAAGGGGATTTCAGCCGAACAGATGCTGTCTTACACCACATTCCTACTGGCACTGCTCCTCCCAGTCGTGAACGTCACCGGCCCGTTCCACCGAGTTTGTATCCAGAACTGCGACAGCTACTGGAGGAAATGCTGCAGTCGGGGGTCGTCACGGAAAGCTCCAGTCCCTGGGCCACACCTGTGGTCCTGGTAAAGAAGAAAGACGGGAGTTGGAGATTCTGCGTCGACTATCGCCGCCTCAATGCTGTAACACACAAAGATGCTTACCCTCTCCCCCGCATAGAAGAGAGAAGAGAAATAATGTGCGGCCGTGCCCCTACGCTGTACCACATCCACCCCGAGAGACCGACTCCTCAGATCAAAGTCGACCAGATGACCCCCAGGTCTACCAGCTGCCAAATGCTGACTGGCGCAACTATACCTGGTACCCAGTACATGTCCCGGTGGCCCCACTTGCCCACCGAGAGCCTGTCGCTTCCCCAGAGGTTCAGCCGAATAGGGGTGAGGGGGGAAATGGGCCAGTTCGTAGATCTCAAAGGGAGAATCGGAGACGACCAAGTAGGTAACAATCTTTATGAAGTTAGGTAGTCAGGACGACTGTTGAGAAAGATGGGGGGAGTGTCACGGGGTGAATTGGTCGGGAGGTAGATCCAGCTGTTGCCTATACCAGTAATTGGCATTGGTAGGGAGTTAGACCCAGCTGTTGCCCATACCAGTGATTGGCAGAGCAGGATATAGCAGTTGATTCCCCCTTTAAAAAGGGCTGTGTTTGGTGTGCGGGGGGGTGTAGTAGGGTGCAGGTTGGCACTCTGTCCAACTCACTATTATTGTCTCTCGTTAACCGCTCAACGAGAGAACAGAGAGGCGCTCACTGTATGTGTCCTTTTCTATGTGTCCTGTTGTATGTGTCCTGTCCGTGTGTGCCTGCTGGTCCTACGGGGAAGCGCGGCGGCTGTATTCCTGGTTCGTGATTGGGACGAGGAGGCGGTGACAGCGGGGGAGATCGGAGACTACGAGGCTATACACCGCGCAGTTGGAGTGGAGCCCCAACCAGTTCTCAGATACTTTAAGACTTTTACTCAAGTGAAGGTGACTTTAACTTCTACCAAAGTCATTTTCTGGTAAGACACTTGTACTTTTACTCAAGTATCGCTTTCAAGTACTTTATACAAGACTGCATAAACCCAACCTGTGGCTGTGTAGTACCATTGCCATACAGAGGCCGAAACAGCCCTCTGTTGGCCGTCTCTTGGGTAGAGTATATTAAAGCACTCCAATGCACAGGTGTTGGAAGACAGTGAACAATTATTTCTCATCTCAGTTAAAATAGGTAAAAAGAGGTAGGGACTATAGTCGCCAGCTTATAGGCTTATTTGTCCCTTCTTTGTGTGAGTGGATTACATGGCATAGTGTGTGCGCAACAATGAATTGAAAGCAGAGCAACAGAACACGTTGGGGAGATTAGTGTGATCCACTGCGTCACCAGCAGGTGTCACTGTCATGTCTTTGCAAGTTGAGCTGTAAAAAGGGCAAAAACAAAACCTCTGCGTCACCAGCAGCCCAGAATCTGACACCGTGGGAAACATTCACATTTAATGAAGCTCATATGAGGGCATGTGGGACGTGGGTAGTGGTTTAAACATGTTTTAAAGAGCCCCACCAAGTGTGAGCATGATTAGCCATTACAAGCTGTTTCAAAATTGTCATGTGCCAAAAATTGTCACGTGACAAAAATTGATATCACAAATGGGAGCTGTGTCCACCGAGATGTATGCCGACTAGATCAGACTATCAGCCTACCCAGTGGACCGTACCAACTGCTAAACTGATCATCTAGATGGACACCCCCTTGTGATGTCACTGAGTCCCAATTTAGTCACATGACAATTTTAAAACTGCTTGTAATGGCTAATCACACTCACACCTGGTGGTAAAATAGGGCCCCTTTAATATTATTGGTTCACATTTTAAGTCTTCATCGGACACACACTTAAAAACCTGCGCTGTACAAGAAGTTCACAGCAGAAGTTTTTACTTTTATTTCCATTCGCTTTGTGTCTGCATAAAGAGCAAAATAAGGCCAATGCCCTCAGCTCATGCCAAAGACTTCCATTGTTGTCGATAAAAGTTGTCCATAAAAGTGAGTCCCTTTCCTTTGGTCAGCACATTTTATTGAATTTATTGAAAGGAGAGAGGAGGAGGGGAAGCAGAGCTAGCATTGTACGTGTTTGGGTCATTTTGCTTTATTCGAATTAAATAAATGTCACGGTCAAAATTGATTTAAAAATAATTTAAAAATATGCAATATCATGACCACAGCAGGAGAATCCAGATCCAGATTGTCCTTTAATAAGTCTAACACCAACATTTAATAAAAGATGTAACAATCTCCTACGTAAATAACTGGATTTGATGTGCACACCAAGGGGCCGTTACAAATCGTGAACATTGATGATAATCATAATTTTAATAGCAATAATAACCCATTTTGTGTGGGGTACCCTTTGCAGACACTCAATGTCACAGTTATTATAAATAAATGGCACAATACAAAAAAGTCAAACAAACAGCAAACAAAAGGAGGAAACGGAGACAGGCATATTTAAAGGCATCCTCTCGATGGCATTACATTTGCTGTAGACACGCAGGCCTTGTGAAACACAAAATTACGCGTTAAAACATTTACGCATTTTAATCGCACTTTATTTTTGCACTCCAAACACCACGGAACGTTTCTCAGTGGACGAATTGTAGGCTCAAATATGGACACACCGGAAGTTACCATTTTAGATGGTACAAATGGCTGTTGGTCTGTGTCGCTAAAAGAAACAGGATTTTGCCGCTTAAACGTATGTATATGACTATTTATTGATTCACTCGTATACCAAAATCCATTTGAATTGAAAAATGTTGCTTCTCTTGTCAAATATTTATATGCGATTAAAATGCGATTAATTTCGATTAATTAATTACAAAGCCTCTAATAATTGTTTTAATCGAGTCCCACCACTAGTCTTAATATTACTTTTGTCGCGACGAGAAGGGGGAAAAGGTCATCGCTTTTGCAGATGGAATAATGGAATAGAATGCCATGAAAAATGGACAGAAAAAAGTACAAATGCACGAAAGGAGAGGACATCGTGAAATTAAATCTCCCAGGGTGACAGACAGACTTTGGACGAGTGTGACGGAAAAAAAATCCAATCTCTCCAAGGGAGACGTTCGACGGCCTAAAAAAGAGAAAGAAAAAACAAAAAGCCAGACGGACGGAGGGCGACATTTGTAATCTGTAGGGTGAACGAGGAGAGATGGAGAGACCCGCAGACAGCTGTGGGCCCTCGTCGATGTGTGTGTGTGCCTGTGTGTGTTTGAATTGGTGGTGTGTGTGTGTGTGTGTGTGTGTGTGTGTGTGTGCGTAAATGGGTGTCCTCCTGTGTTCCAACTCGACTCTGTTGATGGACAGGTGCTTTTGTGTGGCCATGATGCCGGTGATGCATTGTGGGAAACGTGTGTGTCTGTGCGTGTGTGTGTGTATGTGTGTGTGGGGGAGGCTGACTTAGAACCTGACTCACGTTCCAGAGAGAACTAGTGCAGGGTCATTTGTCTGGCACACACACAAGCACACATACACACACACACACACACACACACACACACACACACACACACACACTCACACTCACACTCACACTCACACTCACACACACTGCCGACTATCGTCCTGCCGTCCAGTTGGATACCGGAGTGACAAGTCTATTGTTTGACGCTGAGAGATTGTGGGACCACGGAGGAATTGGAATAAGGAAGCTGTGCTCTAGGGGGAGGGCACACACTACACACACACACACAGCACGACCTGCCTCGGTGGCCTGCCGGCCGTTCAGTCTTCATGTGCTGGTCCATTGTCCAAGTGACCCTTTGACGCTCTGCCAACTTTTAGTCCGAAGCTAAAACATCTGGTTTTTAAAGATCCTATTTGTCTTCCGTGATTGTTTGTGTTGTTTCGTGTGTGTGCGTGTGTGTGCGGCGAGTGTGTGTGCGTGTGGTGTGGTGTGGTGTGTGGTGTGTGCATGTTTGTATTTTAAAGTGGGTGCAAATGCCAAAATGTCACATATTCATCAGCACTTGTTTATTAACAGTAGAAACGTGGAGTTTGCTTAGATTAAACATGACAGCATCGTTGGCTTTCAGATCATTGACGTTTTAATCATCGTAAACGATTACGCGTCAAGCTAATCAATAACAATACAAAACTGAGCTTCTGGTTAATCGTTAACAAACGAGGTCCATCCATCAATGCCTTCAGAAACACATTTCCACCCATTTATTATCTTAATCCCACCAATATGTTGTTTTGGCGTGTTTTCAATTCCGTTGTTCCACAAAATCCACCATGTAATAGTAAATCCACAAGCAAGCTTCTGATAAATATGCCTATAAGCCAGCTAATAGTGGCTACTTTTTTTTCTCAAGTAGACAAACAACAGTCATAAAGGAGCTATTTGCCTCTAATATTAGGTGACCAGCGTTCTGAAATGAAAAACAAGGCTATTATTTGTAGATTGGCGGTCCATATACCAACAAAACATCAGAAATATTATTTCCGAAATTGAAAAAGGGGACAAAATGTAATAAAATACACTGCAGTGTACACATGCCCAGTGGTTTATTGTGATGTTTTTTACGCTTTGATAAACCAGCCAAAGTAGGCTACAGGAATAACAATAATTCTTCATTAGATAATTCTTTTTACGATTGGTCAAGCCTGCTTATGGTATAAAGTCAACAGATAGCATAGATAGAAGAAACATAGATGTAGATATACATGATATTACATATTAACTTGCTGTAATATGTATATGGATTGCATTTACTGTATATAGCGCTTTTATCCAAAACACTTTACAGTCTTGCCTCACATTCACCCGACGGCGGTGTGAACCATGCAAGGTAACAACCAACATGTCAGGAGCAGTTAGGGTTAGGTGGTGTCTTGCTCAGGGACACCTCGACACTTCCAGTAGCTAGGCGGAGCCCGGGGATCAAACCAGCAACCTTCCTGTTGCCAGACATCCGCTCTTACCTCCTGAGCTACTGCCACCCTTATATATTCCCATATGGGGAACGGTGCAGCATGAATTCATTTTCCTTAGCCTACTTACACTGATACTCTTGGGCTTAGTTTTTCTTCTGAGTGCGCTCAGTGCATACTGTAAGGGTCACTATGTGGGGGAGGGGGGGGCCTCGAGGTGCAGGAAGACGGCAGCTGTTTTGGCGGGAGGTGAGGCGTGGGATGGAGCGCCGCCATCGGTTAGTTAACGAGACTTACGCGTTGGCCGTGACTGAGCATGGTGTTGTGGCGGCAGCCTTTGCTTACTCACCCCCGAGAGGAAAAAGGCAATAAATACAACTTGTAGATTTTCCTGTGTATATTTTTTCGCACCTTTATCTGTCATGGAAATCAACGCACAAGCGCAAACTCGGTTCAATTAGTGGCTTATTCCAGAAAATACTGGTATTTTGTGACATTGCTGCATTCCGTTAAAATATATTGAATATATTTACTCGTGGCCTCAAACTTAAAATGAATATAGTCATAACAAAAAGTGTACAGTAAAGTAGATTTCTGCGGTGTTTGGATACTCCCAAATTGCCAGTCAACAACACAACAGAGGAGAAAGCGTCACGGTCTGTCTCTGTCCCCCTCCTATTTGATTCTTTTCAGTGTTCTTAGCACACCCCGCTGGACAGTTGATGTATTGTCTGCCATGTGTTTGTGTTCTTGACTCCATCCCCACCTGTCATAATTCATCGTTTCCTGTTTTATTTTGTAGTTTGTAGTTTTTTGTTATGTTACTTCCTGTCTTATGTATTATCACTTCCTTTGTGTTTTAGTGTATATCTGTTTATTCATTGTTTCCTGGTGTATTTTGTAGTCTGCTTTTGGTTCCGTGACTTCCTACCTTGTGCTGTTTTCCCGCCCTTGTGATTGTCTTCACCTGTCTTCACTTCCCTTCACGCCAAGTGTTTGCCCGACCCGCTGAAGGACAATCAAATAGGAGGGAGCAGAGACAGACTGTGACAGAAAGATTCTCTTGGACTTGACAAGAGACGATAACTGAGGAGCAGCGCGAACCAGCATGAACTAGCGTGAATCAGCGTGAACTAGCGTGAACCAGCGCGAACCAACATGAATCAGCGTGAATCAGCGCGAACCAACGTGAATCAGCGTGAATCAGCA